>CM076578.1:1065125935-1065306221 GCA_034641835.2 Pinus albicaulis | reverse complement strand
TGTCATATTCAGCCATTTGCTATCCATTAGTAGATGTGTTGGATCTTGTACATTGCTTGCCATGTGATTTTCTGAGGTTGCAGTGGATGAGACTGCACTATGGTTTGTTTTGGGCCAGCTTGTTCTTCATCGATGGAGGAACCTTCCATGGTGGATTGTTTTTCACTTTGCCATTGGAGGGCAATGATTTTGCAGCCCAGGATCAGCATAGACTCTACACTTGTCATGAGTGGAGAGAAGGGCAGCATGGGGTAAGCTATGATGCTTGCCAAGTTCATATTTTCAGCCCACCTTCATTACCAGAGCTTGAGGTGGAAGGAGATTTTTGGGAGTTGCCTTGTTGGGAGGTGGCTCATTCGGTTTGGATGATTGCTTGGGGATGGAGGATCCACATGAGAGAGATGTTCCTCACTTCATGCCTTGAGTGGAGAGAGATGATGAGCTGGTACACAGTCGATGGGACAACTTACACATTCATAGATGCAGAGCAGCCCGAGTCATGGGACTTGTGCGATTATTGGCCACAGTGGCGATGGGATCCGGGAGGACTATTGATTGGCTGGTACCATGAGAGGCCAGTTTGGGATCCTGGCATTGAGATATCCCTTCATATCAGGGTAATGCAGGAGACGGAGAGGTTTCAGTGGGACCCAGGCACATTCTGCAGTATTGGCAGGGAGCATCAGCTAGAGAGTAGGCTTGTTCCAGCATTGCTTGAGAACAAGCCATTTTTGCCGGATGAGGATGCCACTTGGGAGAGCGAGCAGACTTTACAGCATCCATCACTTCAGTTGCTTGAGGACAAGCAACGTTTTGCCGGGGGAGACTGTAATATTCCCAATTAGCCTCGCTAATTGGAATATTTCATTTTTGCTTTATTTTGCCGCTTTAGCTAGACATAATAAATAAAGTGAGAAATAAGAGGGGTCACCTCACTTTAGTCATCTCACTTTATAAATAAAGTGTTCTTTTCCTAGTAGATGAACGTTGTAACTTAAAGAGGGGGCCTTGGGGGTCCACATGAGTATGATGGGGGAGGCATCCGGCTAACCCAAGGTAAACTGCGCAGATCCAGGGAGAGTTAAGTTTTGGAGGGAGTTTGATGTTATAAAAGGAGAGGCTCTCACCTCATTTGATCATCCATGATTTGATATTCTTATTGATAGCTAGACTTTGTCTGCTTCAGCACGCCGGTTGTTTAGTCGGTCTGCAGCACTGCTTAGTGCAGGAGTGTCTCCGGTCGGAGATCTCACCCTTAGCCTCGGGGGACTTCGAGTGCCTGCCCTGGTAAGGTTTTTCTGGTTTCACCCTTAGCTTCGGGGGACTTCGAGTGCCCGCCCTAGTGAGGTTTGTTCTGAGTACACTTTTCAGTTCCAGCAGTGAAGCAGCAGCAATTTCTGAAGTATATCCGAGGAGGAGAAGCCTTCAGCGGGTCACAGCTTCATTACGAGGAGGACGCCCGTCTTCGATCCGCAGAGAGGACACAGCTTTTAATTCGAGAGGGTGAGGACGCCTGCCCCAGGGGAAGGACTTGTACCCGGCCTCCGGCAAGGAGAACGCTCGTCCGTTGAGGAGAAGGACGCCGTCAAGCTTGGAAGGAGGACGCCGTCCATCTCTCGAAGGGAAGGGGTTGCAGATCCGAAGGCCTATTGTTAGATCCGATCTTGAAAGGGTAGGATCCGAGCAGCCTACTTGCGTATCCGCCTTTGTATCTTGCGTATCCGGAGGTTCAGCCCCAGATCCATCTTGGGGAGTTGCAGATCTGAGGAAATATTGGCAGATCTAGTCCAGATTTGAAGGGTTAACATCAGATCCAGCCCTAGAGGCTGTAGATCTGAAGAGATATTGTCAGATCTAGCATAGATCTGAAGGTTTGGTGGCAGATCTGATAGGGGAGGACGCAGATCAGGAAGGGAAGGACGCAGATCTGGTTTGGAGGCTTCAGATCTGTCAGATCTGAGTATTCAGGAGCAGATCCACTTGGTAGGACGCCGATCTGATGAGCAGATTTGGGAGAGGCAGGCTCAACAGCGTTTTCTAGCCTTCAGAGGCTGATCTATTTGTCTGGAGGATTTGGTGACTGGTGTCGAGTTCGTTTCCTCGCGCCCGTCACCAGTGTAGACACCGCCATCGTGGAGGGTCGGCTACCGCTCAGCTTCTCATCTTCAGCTTGGCAGGAGCGCTAGGACGCCGTCCCCTTGTTACGCCCATTTTCTCGTTGAGAGGGTCTCCACTTGCTCAGGGCAAGGATAGGTGCAGCACTTACCTCACTTATTGTGTGTACTCCTCTCTATGTACTTACTGATTAATAAAATGGCTCAGTTTCTGGTATTCTATGTGTCATGATTCAGTGATCTGGTTCAGCGTTATATTTTCTTTATCTGCTTGGCATATTTCTGTTTATTACTGGTTATTTCCCTTTGGGGATATTACAGACATATTCGTATGAGTAACCAGCAGACGAGTCCATGGCCGTGATGGCGGTCCTGAGCTCCTCGCCATTTAGGTTTCCTTTGAGCTTTGTTCCAGTGAAGGACCATAGCTCAATCAAGTACTAATCCTTTGGGAAATTCGCAGAAGCCCGCAGAGTGCCCCCGTGAATCTGTGTACACGGAATCAGTTAGTAATTCGTTCAAGGAAACCTGCAATGTGATACACAAAAAGAAATACAGAGATTTCATTTGATCACCAAAACATTGCTGCCTCCGCTTGCAGGAAATCGGAGAGGTCCGCTGACGAGATAATTTCCCCCTTCCAGATGAATTTCGACGCCTCCGAGATCAGGTAAACCGGACATAGTGTGTCCGTTTGTAGGTACCTGGAACGCCGCGTTAATGGCAGCCAAGAGGGCCTGGGTGTTGTCTGTGGTTTCGTTTGGATCGGAACCTTAGTCTATAACATAGAATAAACGACCATTCAATGGGACCTGCGCACCCAAAAACAAACCAACAAAACACACTTTAAAAAAAAAAAAAAAAACTAGTCTCCGTAGTTCAAATTGCAAAAAAACGTGCATCCCCACACTTATTATCGTGGCGTTGTTAGCTCTTGGTGTTGTAGCGAGTCACTGAGTGTTCTTCCAACGAGCAATTGAAACTCTCTTCGCCTCCGCTCGACTGAAATATTTGGGAACGTTGCCGACCGTAGAATCTTGCCTCTCCATAGTTGATTGTGAGAGGGATTTCGAGTGAGCACCATACTTCCATGATGTCAAAGTCATGTGACAATCGACATTGGAAAAAAATGCCAAGAAACGCCATTACACCCAAAATGCAAACAGTCCTTATGGCACCCATTACTCCTTTTGTAGGCTGCTTATACTTCCTCTTCTAGTTCCAAGCTGCTAGAAACGAAATAAAGATAAAAGCCAGCTTATGATACCTTTCAAGGTAAATGTGTATGAGCGCAGGAAGGTGAGGGTTTGGATGGAGAAGTGGAAAATGTCTCGGTTTCAAATCCTTTTATGTCGCTTGCAACTTTGCGTTGCATTATCACACAATTCAAGTCTGGAGTTTGAATTATAAAGACCCGGGTTCAACACTAATGAAAATAATCTTGAACCATTATCTTGACTTCTAGACATGTCGGTATGCCAATCTTTAAGAGTCATGTCACAGGGCTTCCTTCTACAGTACTAGAAGAGGATTCCTCTGGAATTCTCTTGAAGAGAATTCGTGAACTGGAAGAGAGCCATGAGCACATGCTACGAGAAATATCTCCTAGGGAGTCCTAAAGCAGCGTTATGTGTAGAGATTAGTGTTGGTTTCTCAAAATCGGGCAATTGGTTTTCTTTATATTAACAATAATCCCCAATTTGAATTTGTAGCACTAATATTGGGTATCTTGGTTTATGATACCTCAAACTTGAGCGACATTAATCAGCACGAGCTTCAGTTTGTGGCAACCAATATCATTTGAATTTCTAGAGGTTTGAGAGGGATCGACAACCATTTCTATTTCCTTTTACTCAAATAGGTCAATGAGCCTCATCAATGCGAGCTCAAGTAATTTTTGCTCTACAAACTATCAAGATCACTTTTATCTTATTGATAGCACAACATAATTCTTCCTCCTTGCGGCGTTTCCTTGCACCTCTCGGTGCAATTGATAGTATATTCATTGCTATATTAACCTAAAAAGAGCATTAAGACATTAAATATATACTAAATAATTTTTTATTCAAAAACACAAATAAACAACGTCAAAATTTACGAAGAATAGAAATATCCTTACGTGCTACGACAAAAATGTATGCTTTAATAGTAGCAAATCGAAGTGATGGATAAATCTTGGAATCCTGGTAGATTGCATATGTTTAGCTTGTTTGTGGTATATTCTTAATTTTTTCGACGAGGAACTCACTTCGAATCGAGATACAGTCCCGAAAGTTCACAGTTCTGCCAAACTGCAGTCTTTGAAAGTCCCGAGCATATGGCCGAAAATGCATTTCTATCTGTAGTATCGCCAAATTATTTTAATATCCATTCAATGATCGCAACTCCCAATCTTGTTCAATCTTCACATTTCTGTCAATTTTCTCCTCGCTCGGTAAACACCTGTAAGCGCTCATTTAGAAGCAATGGAAACACTATTTTTTTCCCTGTTAGGACTAATGCCGGCGCACAACTTAGAAAGCGAATTTCCTTATTAACAGCTAGTTCCGCACAAGGAGCGTCTGTCAAAGATTCTAATTCCGCAGCTTCAACAATTGCCACAGACCAGAAGAAGGTAAACCGGATTCCTACAGATTCGTAAACAAATAGATTGGGGTTTATAGGCAAATTCCAGGTTTTGAGTTTAGGGGCTCTAGGGAGATGCAGATTTTCACTTTTTGTTTTTGAATTTTTACCAAAATACAGGGTCTCAGAGTAGGTTTATACCATTTCAGTGGTCTCTTTGTTGTTGCATATCTAAGTCCGCCTACAGTCTTGTTTAAAGAGTATGGTGCTGATTGTAGGATTTTAAAAGTCGACGTCACGGTTCCGAACAATATCAGTGTGTTGGGTTTCGGTTCTTGGTTAGTTCAGTTTTTATGAATTCAGGGTTCCATCGGTTTTAATGACACTTCTCCGAGGTTTATGAGCTTGACCAATGTCCGTGTTCTGCTTCTTTGGTCTTTATTTGGACAAGAGTTTTCCTATACTCGCTGTGGGCCAAGTTTACCCTTCTCCATTAATGGGCTTATTACAATGCATTGTAGCCAGCTTACAACACCCTAGAAAAAATTCTTTGGGTAAGAAGCAACGGGTGGGGTATCCATTTCATCGAAGTTGTGCAGTACTTGAACCTGGCCTTAGCCACTTGATCTTGCTCATTTGCAGAGTCCGTTGTTACCATCTAACCGAGTCCCTCTTGACTATATGTTTTATTGGGGGGTTTTAGAGTTTTCTCTCTGATTAAACAACGTAGACTATGTTTTATTGGAGTTTTTCAAGGATTTTTTTTTTTTTTTCTGCTTAAACTATGTGGCATGTTAATTTTCAAGGTATGTGACAAGATATGGTCTGGTGTTTGTTAAGGTTTTGGTGCCGACAGGATTTGGCACAGAGGAAATGGACGCTGTTATAATAATCGATATTCTGAGAAGAGCGGGTGCAGATGTGACTGTGGCCTCCGTGGAGCCAAATCTCCAGATACAGTGTTCTAGTGGGACGAAGCTTATTGCAGACACACTCATATCCACTTGTGCAGAGGAGATCTTTGATCTTGTTGTTCTGCCTGTATGGTATTTGTTCCTTGCGGTTTTTGACTTTTTATTTACAATTGCATGAGGTTTTGCTCCCACAGATTGATGTTTGTAAGTGAAATGCAATAAGCATTATTTCCAGTCTTATAGTTTACAATCCAGATATATTTTTCTCATTTAAATTGAAAGTAAACATCAATTGTATTAACTATATCCTAACTCTGGAGTGACAAATCTGATATTAGCTTAAATGTTGAAGATTGCATACTTTGCTTTGTGTTGCAGACTTGCAGTTAATAATCTTGTTGGTTGCTTCAGTTTTGTCCAAGGCCTCGTGCCACAGGACAAGCTTTTTAGTAAATTTCCCGATTAGTTCTGTTCTGTCGATGATTAAATGAATTACATGTTCACTCTTTTGTTTTAGATTTTATCAATATGTGTAGAGTTTGTGCTAATTATACTGACACAAGAACAGATCTATGGCTATTTGGCATTGAAAATTTACATGTCGCTCAAAATGAAAACTGTATTAACATCAATGTTGAAAAACTTGACATCGGGAATAAATCGGCAGGGGTACAAAAACGAAAAAGTCTTAAATGTAGGGAAAAAATCAGTAAACATTGGCCCTTTTTTAATTTTTTTTAGGATCTAAAATATCTACAACATTAGATAAATGCATTGCCACATAAATATGAAAAGAAAACTTATATATAAGATGTACAAGAAGTTTAGTGCTACATCACATATCAATAGTGAATCATGTCCTGAATTTTGAGTCCTAACTTTAGCCTTAAGAGTCAAAATATCAACAAAAAATATAATAAATGTATCTCATTATCATGAGTAATCTACAATTGTACATAAACTAGTGAGTTTCTTTGCCCTTTTGATGGGTAAAGGTAATGGCATTTCCTCTAGAGGAAGAAGGCTTTGGGGCTAGAATTGGACTTAATGTCCTCTAGAAGAAGAAATAGGAGGTACCCTTTGATGTCCTCTACTAGTGACCATGCTAGATGGTGTCACCTCCTTGTCTTGCTCGTCCTCCTCCACTTCCTGCTTCTCATCCTCCTCTGCCTCTCTCTCCCCTGTGGTTGCTACCTCCTCCAGTGCCTTCTCTAACCAATCAGTCACTGATTGCATGATAAGCCTCTTGGTCTCATCCCTCCATGCAACAATGGTGTTAATCTGATCCAATGAGTTGGAATCCACATCGGGGGTTTTATGAAGTTGCTTCACCCATAATTGGAGATTGTAGTAGATGTAGACTATGTCATTAAGGTGTAGGGACTCCAACCTATATGAGGGTTATATATTATAAATTATAAAGTTAAATATTCAAAACAATAAATTATAATTTATAATGAGATCAAAAATTTAAATTGAATTTTTTTAACTTGTTGTGATTCTTGGTGTGTATTTTTTTAAATACACTTTAGTTGCGCTCGCATCTGGAGGAACTACATGTTTGGCTGAGAACTCAAATGACAAGCTTTTGGAGATTGGGTACTTTGCCACCATAGCTTGTCCACCAAGCATCTAAAAGTTAAAACAAATAAGAGAAACATAAGAAAAACCATTGCAATTTGAAACTTGAAGCAAATTATGAAGATAATGAAATTTGAAACAAACTGAAGCTTACTTGGCATTTTGGCCTTTCTATACTTAATAGCCATGCTAAAGCTAAATGTGCCACTTGCCAACCTATATATCTCGAAATTTTAAGAGATCTCTTCATGTGCTTGCTTAGATGGCAACATCCTCTCAACACAAGTGAGGAACCCATTCATCGCCTTGACATCAAATTTCAAACCACAGTAGTAAGAAAATGCAAGGTTGAGGTAGATCCTTGCAACACGGTGGGGCAATTGAGGGCTTTTTTCCATTGCTCATCAATTACTCTTCATATCAATTGTTGTTTCTCAAACCCCTCATCTCCCTTACTCTCATAATAGGCGCAAATTGTTGAAAATGATAGCGAGAAAGTGTTCCCTGATTTGTGCCTTAATCAAAGGGACCACAACGAGTTTCTCCAAAGCATGCTCAAGTTCCCTATAAGTTAGGACAAATTCCCATAATTTAGGATTCATTCCTAAAAGTTAGGACGAGTTATGAAGCAGTTGACTAATGAGCAGAAGTGGAAGGCCGAGTTTATTGTCTTCTAGTGCGAGTTAATTTGGGAAAAAGGACAAGTAAGTGAATCTCAAGTTCTGGAATTGAGATTGTGAAATTTTCAATCTGAAAACTATACAGTTGTAGTGATAGATTTATTCCTCCTACTTATTATTTCAATAAGTCATTTTTTTAAGAAATCTTCTGGCAAATATCAAAATAACTACTACTTAAACATTCACAAATACATATGCAGAGAAATAAACTGTAAAGGACATAAGCACAAGAATCAATCACACATGTACACAATTATTTTTGGGCAATCGTCCTTGGAAAAACCCAATGCGGGAAAATTGGTGCAACAGATGAGGGTTTTATTAATTCTTTAGCAAATGATATCTTTACAAGGAAATATACTGGTAGATAAAATCTAAACCACCTGAGACTGAATTTCTGGCTCCCTCAGACAATTCTTTGACACCATGATCAGCTTCTGCTGGCTCCTGTGCCTGTCTGTGTGTTTCTCTGTGCAGTCCCAACGCTGGACTGCGTAAGTCTGCGTAGGGACTGCGTGGGTTCTTTGCGCTGTAGCCTCAAGCTGCCTACAATGGCCCACTGCTGCCCTCTGTCCCTGATCTCGATCACTACTGACTCCCTCCTCCTTCTGCTTCTGCAAAACCTTCGCCCTGCAACTCTCCCACTGAAATCGAATTCTCTTACTTTCGATCTCCTTCGGGTACTGAGTGTATGCCTGACTTATTTTCCGAATGAGCCTCAAACCCTCTTTTATAGTCTTCTAGTTGGAGAACCAACGACCCAGATTAGAAGTTTAATCAATGGCTACGATTAAAACTTGACTTGATCCTTGTTTTCTAGAAGATTCACACTCTGACTTATTAATACCCTTTAATTATTTCATTTCCCTAAGTTTAGACTTAGGGTCTTCATTAAAATAATTAATTATTTTAATAAGTCATGAACTGAGTGGAATTTCCACAAACGGTTTCTAGGTTCTTTGGAATGCTATTGTCCAAGCCTTCCTGAAAAGTTTAAGACTTGGAACACTTCCGGATGCTACAAAAATCAACACTCCCTCTTAGCGAGGAAGTTGTTCCAACAATATGCCTGCTGCATGCTGCTCTGCTTCTGAAGCAACCTCTGCGCTGCGGATCTTTGGATGCTGTCCCTCATCTGCTGCGCTGCTGTCCTCTATACTCCTGCCTTTGACACTGCCACTGTCACTACTGCATCTGTTCAACAACTCCCTCTGAATATTGATCCTATCCATTGCTGCTTCTACAAGGGATTCTTCATCATCCCCATCTTCTCTCAGAAGTAGACAAACTTAGTCTTCCCTAGAGCTTTTGTGAGGATGTTTTCCACCTGCTCTCCTGTTGGAGTGTAATGCAACTGAACAACTCCACGTTGTACACAGTCCCTGATGAAGTGACACCTGATGTCTATATGTTTCGACTGATCATTAAGCATAGGATTTTTAGAGAGCTTGATGCAACTCCGATTACCGCATAAGATACTGGTCGCTTCCATTTTCTCCTTCAGTAGATTCATTAACAATTTTCGAAGCCATATGGCCTCACACGAAGTTGTGCTGGCTGCCATATACTCTGCTTCTGCTGAGCTCAGTGCTACGAACTTGTGTTTCCTGCTGCACCAGGAAGTCATTCCTGATCGTAGATTGAAATAGTACCCACTTGTACTCTTCCGATCTACTGAACTTCCAGCCCAATCTGCGTCGGTAAAACCACTCACCCTGACATCATTGCTATGGGTGTACTTCAATCCAAGCTTGACTGTTCCTTGAAGGTACCTGAGAACATGCTTGGCTACTGCCCATTGAGCCCTCTTAGGTTCTACCATGAACTAACTAAGGGTATTTACAACATAACAAATGTCCGACCTTGTATTTACCAACTACATCAAAGACCCGATGAGCTCTGCCTATATAACGTAGGATCAACCTCATCATCCTTAGACATGTCAATTTTCTTCCAGTTGGTGATCATTGGAGTTGTCATGGGTCTACAATCCACTATTTGAAATTTCTTCAGAATCTCTGTGGTGTATCTCCCTTGACCAAGAAAGATCTCCCCATTCTGCTGCCAAACCTCCAACCCCAGAAAATAGTGCATCCGTCTTAAATCCTTCATGTCAAATTCTTCAGCCAAATTCTTCTTGCAGTCTGTGATGAGCCTTGATGATCCTATCAAAAATAGATCATCTACATACAAAACTAGTATCAACAGCTCACTCCCTACTCTCAGATAGTAGAGATTGGGATCTGCGTCACTCTTGACGAATCCCATCTTCTGCAGGTTGCTGTCAATTCGACCATACCAGGCTCTAGGAGCTTGCTTCAGTCCATATAACGCTTTCTTCAATTTGCACACGAGTCTTCTGATCATGCATCTCGAAGCCCCGTGGTTGTTCTATATACACCTCTTCCTCTATCACCGTGTTCAAGAATACTGTCTTGGCGTCCATCTGGTGAATTTCCCATCCCATCTGTACAGCAAGGGATATCACGGATCTGATAGAGGTGTATTTAGCTACTGGGGCGAAGGTTTCTTCATAGTCAATTCCTTCCTTCTGTGCATAACCCTTAGCCACAAACCTGGCTTTAAATTTCTTGATGCTGCCGTCTGCAGCATACTTGATCTTGTAGATCCACTTGGATCCTACAACTGATCTCTCTTAAGGTTTGGGGACCACTTCCCAGACATCATTCGTCATGATGGAACTGTACTCTTCCACCATTGCATCAACCCACACCTGATGCTGAGCTGCTTTCTGAAAACTGGACGGTTCTCCGACTTGAGCAACCAAGGCTTGATACCTCTCAGGCTGCTTACGTTGTCTATTCTCATTTCGGGGGATTCCGACAAAGTCCTCTGCATCCTTCAGAATATGTCGAAGTTCCTTGCTCGTTCTGGTGGATCTACCGACTCTCCCTCTTGCAAATCCTCGGGAGACACGTCCCTTGGATCCCTATGCCTTGGAGAGGCAACTGAATTTTCTGCTGCTGGTTGTTGGGGCTGTACTAGAGGCTCTTCCTCAGACTGCGTAGCAGAAGGAAACTCTCGGGATCTTCTAAAGGCCTTCTCCTCCATGAACTTCACATCCCTTCGCACCACGACTTTCCTACTCTCAGGAATGTAGATGCGATATGCCTTTGCATTCTCGTTGTATCCTACCAGATACCCCTTTTCTGCAGTCATCTCCAACTTCTTCCTCTTCTCACTGGGCACATGACAGTAAGCTGTACTGCCGAAGATCCTAAAGTGACTCACTTCAGGCTTACTGCCAGTGAAGACACTTTCTGGCGTGATCTTTCCCAGTGCAGCGTGAGGAGTCTTGTTCTGAATGTACATAGCTGTATTACACGCTTCAACCCACAGGAATTTGGGCATGTCTTGGTCATACAACATGGCTCTCGTTGCTTCAACAATAGTCCGGTTTTTCCTTTCTGCCACACCATTTTGTTTCGAATTGTATGGAGTTGTCCACTCTCTTTTGATGCCTTCCCTTGCGCAGAATCCAGTGAATTCTTTATCTATGTATTCACCACCATTATCTGATCGCAACACCTTAATCTGCTTCCCTGTCAGATTTTCTACCAGAGCCTTAAACTCTTTGAATCGACTAAAGACTTCATCCTTGGTCTTCAAGAAGTAGATCCAGGTTTTCCTTGAATGGTCATCAATGAAGGTGACGAAGTACTTGGCACCACTAAGTGCTCTAGTGGACATCGGTCCACAGATATGTGAATGTATCAGGTCCAGTGCACCTTTGGATCTATTGTTGCTTCTCTGATATGCTGCTTTGGCATATTTTCCAAATACGCACCCCTTGCAAACATCATCTCGTTTAGTGCTCAGCTCTGGAACACCTGTGACAGTTTTCTGGAGAGTTCTCAATGCCCCATGATGCAAATGCCCCATTCTTCTGTGTCGTAGCTCATTCAGGTCCCTTTTGATCTGCGCTGTCGATCAGTGCCATTGGAGACTCAAGCTGCACCTTGTACAGTTTGTTGCTTCTTACCCTGGTCTGTGCCTTCTTCTTCCAATTGGGGTGTTCAACGTAGACTCTATTGTCAATAAAGCAGACGTCATAATCTCGGTTTTGAAGCGGAGACATTGAGAGCAAGTTCATCCCCAAACCCGACACATGCAGAACATTAGTGGCCTGGATTCTAATTCCAGCCTCGGTCCGAAACATTACGGTACCTCTCCCAACAGGAGTGCATTTTGCTTTATTACCCATGGTCATTTTGAAATTAATCTGCTCTTCTGGGTAGTCGGAAAAACAGTCTCGTACTCAGTCATATGAGCAGAGGCTCCACTGTCAATATACCAGACATCAGAAGAAGTAATGCTTAATACGCAAGCAAATTCTTCCTCAAGTCTGGATGCCAAAACAGAGACATCATGATCCATCTGTTCTGTCATGCTTCTTTCCCTTTGTGGGGAACTGCGTGAACCCTTCTGCATTGTTGCTGCAACAGCAGACCTCCGTTCACTAGTCGATTCTCCCTTCCTGTTACTCATCTCTGGCTCTGATACCATGTGAAATTTTCGATCTGAAAACTATATAGTTGCAGTGATAGATTTATTCCTCCTACTTATTATTTCAATAAGATTTATTTATTTATTTTTTGGTTTAAATTAGAAATCTTCTGGAAAATATTGAAATAAATACTACTGCAACATTCACAAATACATATGCAGAGAAATAAACTGTAAAGGACATAAGCACAAGAATCAATCACATGTACACGGTTATTTTCTGACAATCGTCTCCGGAAAAACCCAATGTGGGAAAACCAGTGCAACAGATGAGGTTTTTTTTTAATTCTTCAACAAATGATATCTTTACAAGGAAATATACTGGTAGATAAAATCTGAAACACCTGAGACTGAATTTCTGGCTCCCTCGGACAGTTCTTTGACACCCTGATCAGCGTCTGCTGGCCCCTGTGCCTGTCTGTGTGTTTCTCTGCGCAGTCCCAGCACTAGACTGTGTAAGTCTACATAGGGACTGCGTGGGTTCTTTGTGCTGCAGCCTCAAGTTGCCTCCAGTGGCCCACTGCTGCCCTCTGTCCCTGATCTCGATCACTACTGACTCCCTCCTCCTTCTGCTTCTGCAAACCCTTCGCCTTGCAACTCTCCCACTGAAATCGAATTCTCTTACTTCAGAATCGATCTCCTTCGAGTACTGAGTGTATGCCCGACTTATTTTCCAAATGACCCTCAAGCCCTCTTTTATAGTCTTCTCTTTGGAGAACCAACGACCCAGATTAGAAGTTTAATCAATGGCTAAGATTAAAACTTGACTTAATCCTTGTTTTCTAGAAGATTCACACTCTAACTTATTAATACCCTTTAATTATTTCATTTCCCTAAGTTTAGACTTAGGGTCTTCATTAAAATAATTAATTATTTTAATAATTCATGAACCAAGTGGAATTTCCACAAATGTTTTCTGGGTTCTTTGGAATGCTGTTGTCCAAGCCTTCCTGTGAAGTTTGGGACTTGGAATACTTCTGGATGCTACAAAAATCAACATAGATGAGACGAGTTGCATGAGTTAGTTCAACCCAGTTAACTCATCAATCACAAAATCAATTTCCTAAAATATAATTTTCCATATTTAGCCATTCGAATTGCTTATAAGGAGGAGCAAATGCACAATTGTAATCATTATTGTATGCACTAGTTTTGTGTGTGAGCTTGTGAGAGAGTGAGTCAAGCAAGAGGCTTGTGCAAGTTGATAGAAGGAAGAATTTGCCTTGGAAATGTGCTAGGAAATAGGAGGAAATTCCTAAGAAACAGGAGCTCCTCATGCGCTAGCAAAGAGGAGGCTATTTCCCAGGATTTGAGCAAGCATTTCGGAGCTCATTCAAGCAGGGAAAAAAGGCATAAGGATCAAGGGTCTTGTAGATTCTGCCTCTATGGAATTCGAATTTTACTCTTGACAATGCCTTTGTCAAAATATCCGCATCCTGTTCTTCTGTAGGAATGTATTCCAACAACATAATCCGCCTTTGCACACAATCTCGTAGATGGTGATACTGGATGTCGATATGCTTGGATTGATCATGAAAAACTGGATTTTCTGAGAGTTTGATCCAACTCTAGTTGTCACAGTAAATCACAGTGGGATCCATCATCTGACCAAATAACCCAACAAGAATCTTTATCATTAAGATAGATTCACAAGCTACTTGACTAGTAGCCATGTACTCTGCTTCTATTGAATTGAGTGCAACTGATCTCTGCTTCTTGATGTACCAAGAAACTGTTGCTAACCCAATACTGAAGACTCCTCCTGAATGCTCTTCCAATCTGATGGACTACCCGCCCAATCTGCATCTGTGAAGCCTTGAAGCATCACTCCCTTTGTCTGTCTGTACCAAAGACCATATTGAGTAGTGACTCTGAGGTATCTCAACACATGTTTGGCCTCCTTCCAATACAATTTGGTTGGCTTAACCATTGCTTGACTAAGCTGGTGAACCGCATAACACATGTCTGGTCGCGTGTTCGCCAAATACATGAGTGAACCCACAAGTTGCCTGTAAATAGTGGCCTCCACTTCCTCACCTGAAGTGGCATCCTCTTTTGTTAAATTTAGATAACCATGGTGTTCTATGCTTGATGCACTTTTACTTCAATCTTTCTTAGGCCCAATACAAAATAGCAATCACATAAACTTGAAAGTAAAATGATGATAGAACACAATTATAGATCAATAGAAGACAAGCCAAATATAGATCAGATTTACAATTCCTTTTGTCCAACAAAGATATGAGATATTGTGGCGTTATGGCGGTCAGCAGGATGCTTCAACTAGCAAAGTCTTTCTCGGTCAGCCAACACTTTCATGTGTCACACCCATGGCCCTCAAAGATAGCTCATCACAAGTCAACGCAAGTCAAACCAGGGACAACACAGAAAAATCAATGCAGGCAGCTTCAGAAAAATCAATGCAACAAACTAGGGCTTTGGTCAAACAACCCGGAATTCCTCGATTTTAGTGCCCAGCTGTACGGCCTCCTAAAATTGGAATCTCTGCAGAAGATTGAGGTCAAACGACCAAGGGTTGACCATGGTCAAAGCTGCAGCAGAAAAGCCCTAAACAAATCAGCGCAGAAAACATAAAGCCCTGAACAGATCAACACAGAAAATAGCAGCTTCGCTCCACACGTGTGAGGGAAAAAGGCCTCCAAAGGCTATCGAACCAATCAGATCACAATGAGAGAATGTGAGATGAGATGATGAGAAAATGACCTCCATGTCTCTCCAATTTATATTCATCAATGAGGGTGTGTGACACATCTCTTAGGCATGTGGGATAAATTTGGCCGACCTTGCACATGTGGAAAAATAAATTCAAAATCAATGTTCTACTCATCCGATCAAGATGATCTTTAGATCAATCTTGCACCTCTCCGAAAGAGGAATCCAACAAAAATATGACCATCATCATATGAGCAGTGCAACATGGAGTTTGGACCTAGTTGCCCAAAATTAACATTCCCTCTCAACTAGGGAGAACTCCATCTGTCCACAAGTGCCATCATCTGTCCACAAGTGCCATCCATCATGTACCAAACCAAACATCGTGCATCATCCCGCCGTAACTTACTTTGTTGACTCTTTATTTCATAACAAAAGGTGAGTCACAAAGACATCACACACAACTGACCCGAAGTCAGCTTAGAGGTAAACACCTCTCTCGGACTCGAAAGAGTCTCATACTAACTCGAAGTTAGTTTACTGACCCGAATTCAATTTAGAGGATAAATCCTCATCATACTTGATCCCAGATCAAGGTGTTGGACACGTGCCATCCTAGACATAGAGAGTACAACAATCTCTGATGCGTCCATTGGTCTTGCTATGGTCTCTATCCACATTTCCCACCTTATTGGCTAAATGAGAGGTACTTCCCATGAGTCCGAAACTCCATGGGTAGGATGTGTGCGGGGCACAGATTAGAGAGAGGCGAACCAACTCAATATCATAACGGTGGGGCAGAAGCACCACAAGGTTCGGCAAGCCTAGCCCCGTGAGTGCTTATAGATCCAAGAAGCTATCCCCAAGCCCACTGGAGCTCCTAGAGCTCATAGTCCAACTCAAGCAGGACCCTCAGAATAGGGTCTTTCCATGATTCCAAGCTTCTCACGAAAGGTGAGGAACTTGACCTTCCCTAGGGGCTTTGTGAGAATATCCGCGTCCTGCTCATCAGTTCCTATATGATCGAGCCTTATGGCGCCTCGCTGTACCATATCCCGGATAAAGTGGTACCTGATATCAATATGCTTGGATCGATCGTGGAACATGGGATTCTCAGAAAGACAAATCCCACTCTGGTTATCACAAAGGATAACGATGGTATCTAGCACATGCCCGAACAACTCACTGAAGAGCTTTCACAACCAAACAATTTCACAACAAGCCATACTCGCTGCAATATATTCGGCCTTAGCGGTGCTCAAAGCCACGGACTTCTGCTTCTTGCTCATCCAAGATATCGAAGCAAAATCCAAGGTGAAGCAACATCCAGATGTGCTCTTGAGTATATCCATGGAGTCTCAAACTCCCGACAGTGTATCTCAGCCCATGGTTGATTGTGCCCCGAAGATATCTCAATAGATTCTTGGCACCAATCCAGTGAATGTGATGAGGATCAACCATATGTTGTCTCAAAGTGTTCGCTGCAAAACATACGTCCGGACGAGAGTTCACTAAGAACATCAGGGCCCCCACGAGTTGTCGATACTCGGTAGGATTTGCTAGCACGGGCCCAACAACGTTTCCACACATCTTCTTGAATTTGAGTTCCATCAGTGTCAACAAAAACTTACAATCCACCATACCAAATCTCTCCAACAGCTTCACGACATATTTTCCTTGAGAAAGGAAAATCTCCCCTGGCCTCTGCCAGACCTTCAAGCCTAGGAAGTAGTGCATGAGTCTTAGGTCTTTCATCTCAAACTCGGAAGCTAGCTCCCTCTTACACTAATGAATGAGAGGGTCAACACCTGTCAGGAAGAGATCGTCCACATAGAGAACCATAATGAGAGGCCTTTCTCTATCAACCTTAAAATAAAGGTTCAAATCAACGTTACTTTGAGTGAAGCCCAACGTCATCAGGTAGCTATCTATCCTCTCATACCAAGCCCTGGGGGCTTGCTTCAACCCATAGAGGGCTTTCTTCAACCTGCATACATAGGTCTCTCTATCTCGGACTTCGAACCCCAGAGGTTGCTCCACATACACCTCTTCCTTTATAGAACCATGCAGAAAAGCGGTCTTCACATCCATCTAATGGAGACTCCATCCTTGCGTTGCAGCAAGAGCAATAATAGATCGGGTGGTGGTATAGCGGGCCACAGGTGCAAATATATCATCATAATCTATGCCTTCTTTTTGAGAGAAGCCTCAGGCAACAAATCTTGCCTTGTACTTTTCAACACTTCCATCAGATCCATGCTTGATCTTATAGAGCCATTTCGAGGTGACAACAAATTTGTCCTCCGGTCTCGGGACCACTTCACAAACATCATTTTTCATAGTGGACTCATATTCTTCATGCATAGCAATGTAGCATCCTTCCTAACTTTATGCTTGACGACTTCTTCAAATGATCCAAGCTCAGATTGTACTATCGTACTCATGTGTTAAAATTTGACAACTAGGTACAAACTCCATGTTGTGATGCTCAGATGAAGATACCAATATTTTTATTGGGTTCCTCTTTCAGATAGATGCAAGATCGATCTAAAGATCATCTTGATCCGATGAGCAGAACATTTATTTCGTATTTATTTTCTAATATATTCAAATATGTGCAGGTCGACTTTAAGGTTTTGTACCCCAGCAAATGTGTCACACACCCTCAGTGATGGATATAAATAAAGTCAACGTTGGAGGACATTTCACTCATCTCCTCATCACACATATTTCTCTCTCCACTTCTGATTGGTTCGAGCTACTTGGAGGCAAATCTGCGGTTCACACGTGGGAGAAGGACGAAGACATTTTTCTACTGCAGCTAGGGTTTCCACCGTAGGTTTGACCAGTGTTGACTTTGGTCAACGCATGGTCAAAAGGAGCTGAATTTTGGCATAGACTTCGATCTCTGCAGTTCGTACATTTTGGCACAAGAACCGAGGTCAAAGGTTGACTGTAGACTGTGTTGTGTTGACTTTTACTTGTTGCTGTTCTGCATTGACTTTTCTGGGGTAGCATTGACTTTTATGGGTTGACTTTTGAGTTGACTATTTGGCTGATCTGAGGGTTTTGTGACATTGCTGGTTAGCTGACCAATAAGACTTTGCTGGTTGAAGCATCCTGTTGATCGCCGTAATGCACCAGCACATATATATTTTCTGGCTTGTCTTCTGTTGATCTACTGGTATGTTCTATCAGCATTTTACTTTATTGCTTATGTGATTGCTGTCTGAAATTGAAGAGAAAGTAAAGTTGCATCAAGCATAGAACATCTGCATAAATTTACATGGTATCAGAGTTGAGGTGAAGACAAAGCCCTAATTTGTAGCAATTACCGAAGAAGAGGATGGGTTCCTCAAACTACAATGGCTTCAAGGCTTATGATAAATTGACTGGGAAAGATGACTTCCATGCTTGGAAGATGACATTGGATCTTATGTTGGAAGACCAAGATGTCATGGACTATGTGCAGGTAAAATCCAAGAGCCTCCATCCACTGCAACTGTTGCCGCCAAGACAAAGTATAAGTAGGGGGAGATCAAAGCAAAGCTGATGATCAGGGACTCAATTCACAAGAGTCTGGTTGCCTACATCTCTGAGTTGGGCACATCAAAAGAAATGTATGATAAGTTGGTCAACATGTTCAAGGCCAACAATGCGAATCAAGTCCTATTCTTCAAAAATCAATTGAAGAATATGAAGAAAGGCAAGGATGAGTCTGTTCAATCATACTTTTAGAAGCTGACCGAGATCAGGAACAATCTGCTGGGTATTGGGGAGACAATCGCTGATCAAGAGATGGTACTCACCGCACTTGGAAGGCTCCCATCCGAATGCCATGTGTTCAACACTACCATTCTAAATAATAGTGTGATACCTGACTTTGACGAAGTACTATCGAGATGCGTACAAGAAGAGAAAAGAATGAATGAGTATGGAAATGAAGGAAATGATTCCTATGCTGCTCATTCTAGAAAGAAGAACTTTGGTGGTCCAAAGAACAAAGGAAGCGCAGGGGCCCAAGGAAAGAAGGGCAAGTGTTACACTTGTCACAAGCCAGGTCACTATGCTAGAGAATGCCCTTTCAAGAAGGATTTTCTTGATGATGATGACAACAACAACCGGAGGAATGGCAATCAAAGGAACAACAGGTTCAAGGGAAAGAGGAAGGCTCCCTTCTGTTGAAATGATCAACCTTTCAAAAGGTTGAGAAATTCCAGGTATGAGGAATCAACTGTGGTTGATAAAAGAAATGAATCCATTCTTGTATCTGCCCTCTCTACTGCATCTCCACCCGACACTATGGATGTCTGGTTGATGGATAGTGGTGCCTCAAGGCACATCATTGGGTTCAAGGAAGCACTCTTTGATATAGTTGAGAAGGATACTAATCTGGAAATTATCCTTGGAGATAATGCCACATATCCCGTGAAAGGGATCGGGACTGTGACCCTCCACTTGTCTCAAGGTCAAGTCCTCCGCTTGCAGGATGTACTCTATGTACCTAATTTGAAGAAGAACCTTGTGTCTATATCGGCCATGGAAGACAAAGGTTTCAATGTGGCATTCATTGATGGAAAGGTGCTCATGTGGAAGAAGAGCTTCAAGGAAGCTATCACGATTGGGTTTAGAGTTGATACACTATACCAGGTTGGAGGAAGTCCACTGGGAGCGATGACATGTGATACTATGGCATCGGAGGTTTGGACACCTTCACTACAAATCCCTTCCCGAAGCAAGGAAAGTGGTGACGGGGATGCCCAAGTTCTCAAATAATCATGAAGGTATATGGCAGGGTTGTGTCGAAGGAAAACACACAAGGGGACCTTTCCCCTCAAGCATCACAAAGACATCTGATGTCTTGCATTGATACATTCCGATATGTATGGTATGCTGCCTGTGACATCCTTGGGAGGATGTTCTTATTATATGAAATGAATGAGTTCAAGAACTTTTGCAGAGGAGCTAGCATCAAGAGGGAGGCCACAATGTTTGTGGGCTACAGCGAAACTTCGAAGGCCTATAGAGTCTATGTGCCTGGTCAAAGGGAAGTGGAGATATGCCACGATGTCACTTTTGATGAAGATGCTTCCCTGAGGAAAGTAGTCAATCTTTCGAGATCTCAGGAAGACCATGAAGCAAGGCCTGGAAATCAAGAAGGATCGAAGGATGAGACGATGCCTGATGCTGAAGGATCGATGGACCCGATTGATCCACCTCCTTCACTGGGGAAGAGACCATCATGGCTCAGGGACACTCTCGAGGATGCTGAGGGACATATGGCCCCAAGGGGGACATTCCGTGAAAGCAAGAAACCGAGTAGATACCAAGGGTATCTAGCAGCCATGAGTACTATTGTACAATTTGAGCCTGGATCTTTTGAGGAAGCCGTTAAGCATCAAGTCTGGAAGGATGCTATGCACGAAGAGTATGAGTCCATAATGAAGAATGATATCTGGGATGTGGTTCCAAGACCGGAGGACAAAGCAGTTGTCACCTCGAAATGGCTCTACAAGATCAAGCATGGATCTGATGGAAGTGCTAAAAAGTTCAAGGCAAGATTCGTTGCCCGTGGCTTCTCTCAAAAGGAAGGCATAGACCATAATGACATATTCGCACCTGTGGCCCGATATACCACCATTCGATCTATCATAGCCCTTGCTGCTACACAAGGATGGAGTCTTCATCAGATGGATGTGAAGACCGCATTTCTGCATGGTGTGATAAAGGAAGAGGTATATGTAGAGCAACCTCTGGGGTTTGAAGTCCAAGATCGGGACACCCATGTCTACAGGTTGAAGAAATCCCTCTATGGGCTGAAGCAAGCACCCAAAGCTTGGTACGAGAGGATAGATAGCTACCTGATGAAGCTGGGCTTCACTCGTAGTAATGTTGATCCGAACCTTTACTTCAAGGTTGATAGAGAGAAGCCTTTCATT
Organism: Pinus albicaulis; assembly: GCA_034641835.2. Lineage (NCBI taxonomy): Eukaryota > Viridiplantae > Streptophyta > Pinopsida > Pinales > Pinaceae > Pinus > Pinus albicaulis. Next base: position 1,065,285,228 of record CM076578.1, on the reverse strand, counting down.
CTGGTGCTCTATGTAGACGACCTCTTCCTGACATGTGCTGACCCTCTCATTCATCAGTGCAAGAGGGAGCTCGCTACTGAGTTGGAGATGAAAGACCTAGGACCGATGCACTACTTCCTAGGCTTGGAGGTCTAGCAGAGACTTGGTGAGATTTTCCTTTCTCAAGGAAAATACATTGTGAAGCTTCTGGAAAGATTTCGTATGGTGGAATGCAAGTCTGTGTTGACATCAATGGAGCTCAACTTTAATAAGTTGAGTGGCAGCGCTGCTGGGCTTGTGTTAGCAAATCCTACTGAGTATCGTCAACTCGTAAGGGGCCCTGATGTTCCTAGTGAACACCTGTCCAGACGTAAGTTGTGCAGTGAACACTTTGAGTCAACACATGGTTGATCATAACATTCACTGGGTTGGTGCCAAGAAACTCTTGAGATATCTCTGTGGCACGATAGACCATGGGCTGAGATACACCGTCGGGAGCATGACACTCCTTGGATATATTGATGCCGATTGGGCTGACAGTGTGGTGGATTGCAAGAGCACATATGGATGCTGCTTCACACGTAGATCTGCTTCGGGCAGGAAACGGAAGTTGGTAGTCTTGAGCACTGTTAAGGTCGAATACATTGCAGCATGTATGGCCCGTTGTGAAGTCATTTGGTTGCGAAAGCTCTTAAGTGAGTTGTTCGAGCATGTGCTAGATGCCATCGTTATCCTTTGTGATAACCAGAGGGGGATTCATTTGTCATAGAATCCCGGGTTCCACGATCGATCCAAGCATGTTGATGGTTGGTACCACTTATCTGGGATATGGTACAACGAGGCGCTGTAAGGCTTGATCATATAGGAACTGATGAGCAGGTCGCAGATATTCTCACAATGCCCTTGGGGAAGGTCATGTTCCTAACCTTCTGTGAGAATCTTGGAATCGTGGAACGACCTTATTCTGAGGGTCTTGTTGGACGATGAGCTCTTGGAGCTCTGGGGGGCTTTGGGGATAGCTTCTCAGAGCTATAAGCAACCACAGGGCTAGGCTTGCCGAACCTTGTTGGTGTGCTTCTGACCCACTGTTGTGATGATTGAGTTGGTTTACCTCTCATTATTTGTGCCCCGTATGCATCCTACCCATTTGAGTTTCAGACTCATGGGAAGTACCTCTCATTTGGCCAATGAGGCGGGAAAAGCTAGAGACTAGTAGCAAAGACTGATGGACGCATCAGAGATTGCCGTACTCTCTATCTAGAATGGCACGTGTCCAACCACTTGATTTGGGATCAAGTCTAGTGAGGTTTCGGACCTCCAACTGACTTTGGGTCAGTGAGACTAACTTTGGGTTGGTATGTGACTCTTTGAGTCCATGTGAGGTTTTGGACCTCCAACTGACTTCGGGTTAGTGAGACTAACTTTGGGTTGGTATGTGACTCTTTGAGTCCATGTGAGGTTTCGGACCTCCAACTGACTTCGGGTCAATGAGACTAACTTCGGGTTAGTATATATGACTCTCTTGAGTCCAAGTGAGGTTTCAGACCTCCTACTGACTTCGGGTCAGATACACCAACTTCGGGTTGGTATGAGACTCTTTGTGAGTTCTATAGAGGTTTCAGACCTCTAGGCTGAATCTGTCAGCCGGGAATGATGTCTTTGCGACTGACCCACTTCTGTTTTGAAATAAAGAGGCCAGCAAAGCAAGTTACGGTGGGATGACGCACGATGTTGAGTTGCACAGATGGATGGAGTTCTCCCTAGTTGAGGGGGAGTGTTAAAATTGGACAACTAGGTCCAAACTCCATGTTGTGATGCTCAGATGAAGATACCAATATTTTTATTGGGTTCCTCTTTCGGAGAGGTGCAAGATCGATCTAAAGATCATCTTGATCTGATGAGCAGAACATTTATTTTGAATTTATTTTCTAATATATTCAAATATGTGCAGGTCGGCTTTAAGGTTTTGTACTCCATCAAATGTGTCACACACCCTCAATGATGGATATAAATAAAGTCAACATTGGAGGACATTTCACTCATCTCCTCATCACACATATTTCTCTCTCCACTTCTGATTGGTTCGAGCTACTTGGCGGCAAATCTGCGGTTCACACGTGGGAGAAGGATAAAGACATTTTTCTGCTGCAGCTAGGGTTTCCACCGCAGGTTTGACCAGCATTGACTTTGGTCAACGCATGGTCAAAAGGAGCTAAATTTTGGCATTGACTTCGATTTCTGCAGTTCATACATTTTGGCACAAGAAATGAGGTCAAAGGTTGACCGTAGACTGTGCTGCGTTGACTTTTACTTGCTGTTGTTCTGCGTTGACTTTTCTGGGGCAACGTTGACTTTTATGGGTTGACTGTTTGGCTGATCTAAGGGTTGTGTGACATTGCTGGTTAGTTGACCAATAAGACTTTGTTGGTTGAAGCATCCTGTTGATCGCCGTAATGCACCAACACATATATATTTTTTGGCTTGTCTTTTGTTGATCTACTGGTATGTTCTATCAGTATTTTACTTTATTGCTTATGTGATTGCTATCTGAAATTGAAGAGAAAGTAAAGTTTAATCAAGCATAGAACATCTGCATAAATTTACATCATGGCTGCTAGATACCCTTGGTATCTCTTCGACTTCTTGCTTTCACAGAATGACCCCCTTGGGGCAACATGTTTCTCGGCATCTGCGAGAGTGTCCCTGAGCCATGAGGGTCTTCTCTTATTTGAAGGAGGTGGATCAATGGGATCCATAGGTCCTTCAACATCGGGCATCAGGTCATCCTTCAACTCTTCTTGCTTACCTGCTTCCTCATCTTCTTTGTCTTCCTTGGAGTTAGGAAGATTTATCACTTTCTTGAGGGCAACATCTTCATCGAAAGTGACATTGTGGCATATCTCCACTTCTCTTTGACCAGGCACATAGATTCTATATGCCTTCGAAGTTTCACTGTAGCCCACAAACATTCCTTTCTTTCCAGAAGCATTCAACTTACTTCTCTTTTCTATCGGCACATGAAAGTAAACAGTACAACCAAAAACTCTAAAATGAGAAACATCAGGTTTCTACTGTAGGTATTCTTCCGGAGTTTTGGAGTCCGCAGCGGAATGCGGGCATCATCCGTTTTGAACATACACAATGTAAAGACACCGTAACTTCTCCCATAGAAACTTCGGAAGACCTTGGTCACATAGCATGGCACAGGCAGCTTCCACAATGGTCCTGTTCTTTCTTTCAGCAACACCATTTTGCTCAGGAGTGTATGCAGTTGTGGTCTCCCTCTTAATGCCACCTTCTCTACAAAAGTCATTAAACTCATTTGACTCATACTCGGTCCCATTGTGTTATGAAACCAACTCCAAAAATAGAAGAAAAGAGAGATCAACGCCTTAGAAATCAGCCACTTTGAGGGGGCAACCTCCAATACATTACATAAATGAACAATTCTTTGATGATACAAATGACCAAAACCTCCTTATATATATAGGAGTCCATGGGGTCCCATTATAATCTTAGCCGACCTAACAATAATAATGTAAGGGTACAATAATAACAATATTGGGGTTACAGGGGTACAACAATAACAATGAGGGGGTTACACTAACAACAATAAGGGACTATACTAGTAATATAGGGACCTAACATGCCCCTCTCCTTCAAAAAAGTGTTGTCCTCAACGCTTGAGTAGCTCCGGATGCTTCTGTATAAAATTCTCATCCTCCCATGGAGAATCTTCAACGGGTAAGTTCTTCCATTTGATGAGATACTCTAAAATTGATCGATTTCGTTGAGTTTTTGTTTCCGTGACTGCTTCAGGTTCCAATATGATTTTTCCTTTCTCATCAAGTTTTGGCAATATTGTTTGAACTGGAAGTTTGTCCCCTATAACCTTTTTTAAGCATGAAACATGGAAAACTGGATGCACTCGTGAAGAAGTAGGAAGCTCCAATTTGTATGCCATACTACCAATCTTTTGCAACACCTTGTAAGGACCATAGTACTTTGGCGATAATTTATTATCCTTCTTAGCTTGTTTGAGGGACATTTATTTTTATGGTTGTAGTCGTAAAAATGCCTAGTCTCCTACATCAAAACTTCTCTCGCTGTGATGTTGATCTGCCTGCTGTTTCATTCGATTTTGTGCCAAATTTAAGTTATCCTTTAAGAGTTGGATAACTTCTTGTTGATGCTCGATGTGATCTTCCACTGCTTGAACCTTAGAATTTTCTCTTAAAGAAGATGTGATGGACGGTGGACGATATCCATAAAGTGCCATAAATGGGGTCATTTTTGCTGCAGTATGGAAGGAAGTGTTATACCACCATTCAGCGAGATGTAACCACTTGACCCATTGTGTTTGCTTATCAGATACAAAACAACGAAGATATCCTTCCAAACATTTATTCACTATCTCCGTTTGACCATCAAATTGAGGATGATAAGATGAGCTATGAGCTAGTTGAGTACCCAAACAAGAAAATAATTCCGTCCAAAAATTTCCAGTAAAAATGGGATCTCTGTCACTTACAATAATCTTTGGGTTTCCATGTAGCTTTTGAATTGTGTCCATAAATGTAGTAGAAACTGTACTTGATTTAAATGGATGAGATAATGCACAAAAGTGTGCATACTTGGTAAGTCTATCAACTACCACCATGATTACACTCTTTCCTTCAGACTTAGGTAAACCCGTGATAAAATCCATTGAAATCTCCTTCCAATGTTGACTTGGAATGGATAAAGGTTGTAGAAGACCCGTGGTCTTAATTGTCTCAACTTTATTTTGTTGGAAAACCAAACATTTTTCCACAAACATTTGAATATTAGATTTAAGGCCATCCCAAAAAAATTCTTTCTTCACCCTATGGTAAGTTTTTAAAAATCCTGAGTGTCCTCCTAAATAGAAGTGCGCAATTCCAAAAGAATCATTTGTTTTAGTTGGGAATTCTTACAAAGATACAAGCGATCTTTGTACCATAAGGAATCATTTTTCCAACCAAATGTATCTTTGTACTAGATCTTTTGCCGGCAACTTTTGAATGAGTGTCCACATTTTCATTCTTCTTCCATTCATCCTTACTCTTGCCATCCAACTGCTGGATAATAGAAATGGCACAAAGCAATGCTTCCACCTTCTTCATCTTTTCTGGAAAGTATCCCAAGAACATTTACCTTCCTTGCGTATGATTTCAATGTCATAAGCTAACATATTTGTGACCCATTTTTGCTTCTCTTTTGAAGATAGTTTTTGTTCCAAAGAATGTTTAAGGCTATAATTATCAGTTTTTACCTTGAAGTGTCTTACCATTAGGTAAGGTCGCCATTTCTTTAGTGCATGTAGTATTTCCAACATTTCCTTCTCATAAATAGCCTTTTTTAAATACTTTCCTTTGATTTTATCACTTTCAAAAGCAATGGTTCTTCCTTCTTGCATTAAAACAACAGCAATTCCATTTCCTGAGGCATCACATTCCACAATAAAGGTTTTTGTGAGTCTGGCATAGCTAAGATTGGTGCTAGGCACATTGCCTCTTTAAGATGTTCAAAGGCCTTAGTTGCTTCAAGAGTCCATGAAAATGCATCTTTCTTCAATAATGTTGTTAGAGGTGCTGTTATTCTCCCATAATTCTTAACAAACTTGCGACAATACCTTATTAACCCGAGAAATCCTCGCAACTTATTTGTGGTTGTGGGGAATTTCCATTCCTTAATGGCTTTAATTTCCATATCTTGTCCTGATGATGAACCACACTGGCTGGTTCGAAACGCGTCGACACAAAATTCTCCATTGTGATTTTAACCGAAAGATTTGATAATTAAGGCTTTAATTTTGTTAGGGTCTACCTTAACACCCTCGTGAGATACAATATGACCCAGATATTCCACCTCTTGTACTCCAAAGAAACATTTGGATGTTTTTGCATATAATTGGTTCTCCTTCAATAGTTTTAGCACCCTATCAACATGTTGAACATGATCCTTCCAAGACATGCTGTAGATTAATATGTCATCAAAAAATACTAGCACAAATTTTCTAAGGAAGGGTTTGAAAATGGAATTCATCAACCCTTGAAATGTAGAAGGTGCATTGGTAAGGCCAAAAGGCATGACCAAAAATTCATAATGATCCTCATGAGTTCGAAATGCTGTTTTCGGAATATGTTCAGTCTTCATGCTAATTTGATGATATCCTGAATGAAGATCCAACTTGGTAAAATAAATTGCTCCATGTAATTCGTCCAATAATTCATCAATCACAGGAATGGGAAATTTATCTTTAATAGTGAATTTATTGAGCTCCCTATAATTCGGACACATGCGCCATGATCCATTCTTCTTATGCACCAATACTACTGGAGCAGAGAAAGAACTTTGACTAGGTTGAATTATACTCGCCTTTAACATTTTTGCAATCATACGTTCAATTTCGCTCTTTTGGACATAAGGATATCTGTAAGGCCTGATGTTTGGAGGAACACTTCCTGGAATCAAATGAATAGCATGATCATGATCACGAATAGGTGGGAGTCTTTTGGGAGTTTCAAACACCTTGGAATGATTGTCCAAGGCTTTTTGGAGATCTGGAGAAATAGATGATTTTGATATTGGAACTTCTAGTGAGCATAATTGTGCAATTACGCCTCGTTGTTCTTTCTTCAGAAGCTTTGTCATGACATTAGAGCTTTTATCTTTCCTGGCTTCCCTGCGATACCCCGTAATTCAATTTCCTTTCTTTCCGAAAAAAAATTCAAGAAAAGTTCTTGAAAATTAAAAGCTACCATCCCCAAAGATTGTAACCATTATACTCCTAGTACAACATCAACACCTCCCATTGGAATGGAAAGCATTGGACTGTTCAATACATATTCCCTCATGGTTAGCTTGATATTATGGCATTTTCCAGAGCAATTTATAGTTCCTCCTTTTGCAACCATCACTTGACATTCTGGTGCTGGGTATAGGAAACAATTCAATACCTTGGCTACCTTACAATGAATAAAATTATGGGTACTATCCGAATCAATCAACAATATTACCTTTTTCTTCTTGATATGTCCTTTTATCTTGAGAGTTTGAGGAGCGGTAATTCCTGTCAATGAATTACACGATATGGTCAGACTCATTTCTTCTTCTTCTAGGGTTGGTTTCTGGTGTATATCCTCTTCTTTTGAAGTTTCTTGTTCATTTTCTTCCTCCTCTTCACGATCTATGTAAAATAATTTCTTCTCAGCACACTTATGACCTTTAGTGTATTTGCTATCACAACTGTAGCAAAGCAGTTTTTCTCTTTTTTTCTTCCAATTGTTGTGGTGTCAACCTTGTAGGTTGTGGAAGTCTAGGAGTAGCAACACTTCCATCTTTATAGATGAGAGTGGTAGGCTTCCTTGTCGCCATAATTTTACGTTCAATTTTTCTTGCCAACCGGAAGCCTTCTCCAATGAATCAGGTTCCCAAACGCGAACTCCATGTTGGATGTTATCCTTTAAAGTCCCTATGAATACATCAATCTTGTGTTCCTCTGGAATATCAGTTACCCTTATATTCAATTTTTGGAAGTCCTCAGTGTGCTCCACAACTGAACCCTTTTGTTTGAGATTTATCAATTGGCTAAAGAAGGTGTTGCTCTTTGTATCTTCATAATGTGCTATCACTTCCTCCGTAAAAATTGACCAAGTGACAATTTTTTTGCAGGAGCAAAACCATCGATACCATACACATGTATTTTGTTTTAAATGTAAAGTTGCAATGCGTACCTTTTGTGCGTTTTGCGCATTATTGAGATCAAAATATTGCTCCATCTGTAGTATCCATGTTATAGGATCCTTGCCATCAAACTTCCTCATATCCATCTTTGGAATATGGTGGTTTCTCATTCCAACATTAGAGTGTATGAAATCACTATTAACATTTATTTTGTTCTCATCATGAGTTTCCTCTACTATCTTTTCGCCATTAGGAATCATTTCTTGTATCAACTTTGACAAACCTTTCTTCAAGCCTTCCATGTCTTCCTTCAAACCTTCCATTTTTTCTTCCATACTGTTCTTCAAACCATCCATTGTAGCTTCTATGCCTTTCTTCAAACCATCCATAGTAGCTTCCATGCTTTTCTTCAAAACATCCATTTCATTTTTTTTTGCTCTTTGCGAGAGCGAAATTTGGTGCACTTGCTCTTGTAATTTTGATATGTCATGTTGCATTTCTTCATCTTTATGAGCCATAGTAGAGCCTTCTGAAGGCTTAATGGCATTTTAGAACCCAATACTGATATCTATTCTACAATATGCCCTTGGAATCAATTCAAATTGATTCTTCAAATAAGACTTGTGCAATGCGGAAAAAAAATACACAGCTTTTTCTTGCTTTTGAGGAGCTCGATATTGAATTTGAATTATCTCTGTGATTTTAGATCTTCAATATCTGAAATTTGACCCTGCAGTAGGACTTTGAATCTTCTTTCGAATGCTACAGGTCTGACCTAATTTGGATTCTTCAAGGCAAAGTTATGCCCAATCTCCCACAATGACCTAATTATGGACTGGTTTAGTAGAGCGAACTTGTACGACGTGCCATGTGTCACTGTTTCTTGATTCGACTCTGAAATTGATACACAAGAAACTACAATCCGTGTACTTGCGGCCACTTTTTACAGAATTCCAATCTGACACTCAGAGAGAGAGGTATGATGATTTTCCCACGGTCACCTCTTTGAGATGAAATTCGGGAGCTTGAAAAAACCCTAACTTCCACAGATCATATCTCCGAAAATATTGCGAACTAATATCTGAAATTTGTACAGGAAGTTCCTCAGGATTTCGGCTTCGCTCTGTAAAAATTTCCGCTTCTGAAACTTCATAGAACAAAAGTTATAGCGCAAATGCCACGATGGCCTGTTTTAGGTGAAATTCATGAGCCTAAAAAAAACTTAACTTCCACAGATCATATCTCCGAAAATATTGCGAAACAAGATCTGAAATTTTTACACGATGTTCCTTAGGATTTCGGCTTCGCTCTGTAAAAATTTAAGCTTCTGAACATTCGTAGAACAAAAGTTATAGCAAAAATGCCACGATGACCTGTTTGGAGCAGCGAAACCCTAGAATCCAAAGCTCTGATAACAATTGTTATGAAACCAACTCCAAAAATAGAAGAAAAGAGAGATCAACATTTTCGAAATTAGCCACTTCGAGGGGGCAACCTCCAATACATTACATAAATGAGCAATTCTTCGATGATACAAATGACCAAAACCTCCTTATATATATAGTAGTCCATGAGGTCACGATATAATCTTAGCCGACCTAACAATAATAATGTAAGGGCACAATAATAACAATATTGGGGTTACAGGGGTACAACAATAACAATGAGGGGGTTACACTAACAACAATAAGGGGACCATACTAGTAATATAAGGACCTAACACATTGTCGGTCCTCAAAACTTTGATTTTCCACCAAGGTTTTGAAGGTACGAAACCATTTGAATGCTTCGTCCTTCTTCTTCAAAAAATATATCTAGGTCTTGCGGGAGAAGTCATTTGTAAAAGTCATGTAATAGGAACATCCTCCCAAGGATGTCATAGGTAGCATACCAGATAAGTCAAAATGTATCAACTACAAGATATCAGTTGTCTTTGTGACACTTGAGGGGAATGGTCCCCTTGTATGCTTCCCTTCGGTACAACTCTGACATATACCTTCATGATCATCTCTCAATTCGAGCATCCCTGTCACCACCTTCCTTGCTTTGGGAAGGGCTTTGTAATGAAGGTGCGCAAACCTCTGGTGCCATAACTCTGTTTGAAGAGTTGTATCACATGACATAGCCCCCAATGGGCTTCCTCCAACCTGGTAGAGTGTATCAACTCTAAAACCAATAGTAAGAGCTTCTTTGAAGTTCTTCTTCTAGATATGTACCTTTCCATCAACAAATGCCACCTTGAACCCTTTGTCTTCCATTGCCGAGATGGACACAAGGTTCTTCTTCAAATCAGGTACGTACAACATATCTTGTAATCGGAGGACTTGACCTTGAGATAGATGGAGGGTCACAGTCCCTGTCCCTTTCACGGGATAGGTGGCATTATCTCCAAGGATAATTTCCAGATTGGTATCCTTCTCAATCAAATCAGAGAGGGCTTCTTTATAACCAGTGAGGTGCCTTGGAGCACCACTATCAATCAACCAGACATCCAGGGTGTTGGGTGGAGATGCTGTAGAGAGGGTAGATATAAGAATAAATTTATTTCTCTTATTATCAACAACATTAGACTCATCGTACTTAGAATTTCTTGACCTCTTGAAAGGTTGCCCATTTCCATTACGATCAGAGGGAGCCTTCCTTTTTCCTTGGAACTTGTTGTTCCTTCCATTCCTTCTGGAGTTGTTGTTGTCATCATCCCTGGGAGAGTCCCTTCTATTAGGGCAGTCTCTTGCATAGTGACCAGTCTCTTCCCTTCCTTCCTTTGGGCCCCGCTCTACCATGGTTTTGATTTCTCGGACCACCATGGTTCTTCTTCTTTGCATGAGCGGCGAAGGCAATAGGGTCACTTCCATTACCATTAGAGGCATACTCCATCATTCTTGTTTCCTCTTGAGTGCATCTCGTCAATATTTCATCAAAATCAGGAATCACATTATTATTGAGAATAGTGGTATTGAATACATGCCAATCACGGGGGAGACCTCCAAGTGCAATAAGAACCATCTCTCGATCAGATATTGCTTTCCCAATAGCTAGGAGGTTATTCTTGATTTCAGCGAGCCTCATAAAATAGGATTGAATAGATTCATCCTTACTCTTCTTGATATTCTTCAATTGATTCTTGAAGAAAAGGATTTGATTAGCATTGCTAGCCCTGAACATGCTCACCAGCTTATCATACATCTCCTTAGATGTCTTCAGCTCAGAAATGCAAGAAACCAAGTGCTTATGAATAGAATCTCAGATAATCATCTTTGCTTCGATTTCCCCTTTTCTATACTTCGTCTTCGTGGCAGCAATTGCATTTGATGGAGGCTCTTGAATATTCCCCTGTACATAGTCCATGACATCTTGATCTTCTAACGCCAAATCCAAGGACATCTTCCATGCATGATAATCAGACTTATCAGTGAATTTATCATCAGCGTTGAAACCCTTGTAGGTTGAGGAGGCCATTTGTCCTTGACAGGATTTCTTCCTTCAGAGATAGCTTCTAACACCAGCTTGGACTCTTGGACTTTGTCTTCACCTCAGCTCTGATACCATGTTAAATTTAGACAACCATGGTGTTCTATGCTTGATGCACGTTTACTTCAATCTTTCTTAGGCCCAATACAAAATAGCAATCACATAAACTTGAAAGTAGAATGCTGATAGAACACAATAATAGATCAATAAAAGACAAGCCAAATATAGATCAAGTTTACAATTCCTTTTGTCCAACAAAGATATGAGATATTGTGGCGTCACGACGGTCAGCGGGATGCTTCAACCAGCAAAGACTTTCTCGGTCAGCCAACACTTTCATGTGTCACATCCACAACCCTCAAAGATAGCTCATCACAAGTCAACGCAAGTCAAACCAGGGACAGCGCAGAAAAGTCAACGTAGGCAACTTCAGAAAAATCAACGCAACAAAGTAGGGCTTCGATCAAACAACCCGGAAGTCCTTGATTTTAGTGCCCAGTTGTATGGCCTCCTAAAATCGGAATTTCTGCAGAAGATTGAGGTCAAACGACCAAGGGTTGACCACAGTCAATGTTGCAGCAGAAAAGCCTTAAACAGGTCAGCGCAGAAAACATAAAGCCCTAAACAGATCGACACAGAAAACAACAGCGTCGCTCCACACGTGTGAGGGAAAAAGGCCTCCAAAAGCTATCGAACCAATCAGATCACAATGAGAGAATGTGTGATGAGATGATGAGAAAATGACCTCCAAGTCTCTCCAATTTATGTTCATCAATGAGGGTGTGGGACACATCTCTTAGGCATGTGGGATAAATTTGGCCGACCTTGCACATGTGGAAAAATAAATTCAAAATCAATGTTTTGCTCATCCGATCAAGATGATATTTAGATCAATCTTACACCTCTCTGAAAGAGGAATCCAACAAAAATATGACCATTGTCATATGAGCAGTGCAACATGGAGTTTGGACCTAGTTGCCCAAAATTAACATCTTTCCTCTAATTGCTTGCTAGAGGAGTGTCTATGTGTTTGCTACTCTCCATGCAGAACTTCTTCAGTATCTCGTTGGCATGCTTTCCCTGAGAGACAAACAATTCCCCATCTCCTTTCCATACTTTTGAATCGAGGAAATAATGCATAAGTCCCATGTCCTTCATCTCGAATTCTCTTACAAGATCCTCTTTGCAAGATTTGATCAACTTTTCATCACCAGTTAAAATAAAATCATCGACATATACTATAATCAACAATCTACCTTCAACAACAATATGGTAAAGGTTTGCATCTGTTTCACTTTTGGTGAAGCCCAACTTGGTGAAATAACTATCGATCCTGGTGTGCTAGGCACGAGGTGCTTGTTTCAATCCATACAACGCTTGCTTGAGTCTGCACACATGCGACTCTCTGTCGAAGCTCTCAAATCCTTCTTGTTGTTCAATGTACACCTCCTCCTCAATCACTCCATTGAGGAATGCTGTCCTCACATCCATTTGATGGATTTTGCATCCCATCTGTGCTGCAAGTGCTAGAATATATCTGATAGAAGCGTACCTTGCTATTGGAGCAAAGGTCTCCTCGTAATCAATTCCTTCTACCTGAGAGAACCCCTTGGCCACAAATATGGCCTTGTGTTTCTCGACGCTTTTGTCTGCTGCTTGCTTCACCTTGTAGATCCACCTCGAACCTACCGTTGACTTCTTCTTTGGTCTTGGGACCACTTCCCAATCACTGTTTTTGACTATGGAATCGTATTCCTCTACCATGGCATCAACCCACATTTGTTTCTGCACTGCTTCCTCGAATGAGGATGGTTCCGTCTCAACTAGCTCACTCATTAGAGTCATGTACCCAGTGTACTGATCTAGTGACCTCCTCTGCCTGCGCTGTGATGTGAGTGCTCCCACATTCTCTCTATCATCATGCAATAATCTGGATAGAGAGAATGAGGGTGGTTCCGTCTCAACTAGCTCACTCATTAGAGCCATGTACCCAGTGTACTGATCCAGTGACCTCCTCTGCTTGCGTTGTGATGTGGGTACTCCCACATTCTCTCTATCATCATGCAATAATTTGTCAGCTTCCCTGGTGCGTTTCCTTCCATCTCTAGATGTCTCTGCATGAGTGGTTGCTTCCACTCTCTGCTCCTTTGCTTGTGGCTGCTCCACAACATCCCGAGGTTCTTCCTTTGTAGCTAAAATCTCCTCATATGCATGCAACTGAAGCTCCCTCTCAAGGGAACATCTCATGGCCTTCTCTTCATCAAACTTCACATCTCTACAAACAACTGTCATCTTGTGAGATGGCAGGTACTCCCGATAGTTGTAAGGTGTATCAGTGTACCCCACAAATATGCCCAACTCTGTTGTCGGTTCTAGCTTTTTCCTTTCATTCTTGGAAACATGACAGTAAACTGATGAACCAAAGATCCTGAAGTGTGACACATCTACTTTCTTACCTGAAAAAACTTCTTCTGGTGTACTCATCCCGAGAATCTGATGAGGACTCCTGTTCTGCACATATACCGTTGTGTTGCATGCTTCAACCCACAAGTGCAACGATAGGCCCTGATCATGCAACATCGCCCGTGCAACTCCCTGGTGCGCTTCCTTCCATCTCTAGATGTCTCTGCATGAGTGGTTGCTTCCACTCTCTGCTCCTCTGCTTGTGGCTGCTCCACAACATCCCGAGGTTCTTTTTTTGTAGCTAAAATCTCCTCATATGCATGCAACTGAAGCTCCCTCTCAAGGGAACATCTCATGGCCTTCTCTTCATCAAACTTCACATCTCTACAAACAACTGTCATCTTGTGAGATGGCAGGTACTCCCGATAGTTGTGAGGTGTATCAGTGTACCCCACAAATATGCCCAACTCTGTTGTCGGTTCTAGCTTTTTCCTTTCATCCTTGGAAACATGACAGTAAACTGATGAACCAAAGATCCTAAAGTGTGACACATCTAGTTTCTTACCTGAAAAAGCTTCTTTTGGTGTACTCATCTTGGGAATCTGATGAGGACTCCTGTTCTGCACATATATCGTTGTGTTGCATGCTTCAGCCCACAAGTGCAACGGTAGGCCCTGATCATGCAACATCGCCCGTGCAACTCCCTCAATACTTCTGTTCTTTCTTTCAGCAACCCCATTTTGTTGTGGGTTATGGGGTGCTATTAACTCCTGTCGAATGCCTTCCTTTGCACATAAGTTCTTAAACTCATTCGACACATATTTTCCACCGTTATCGCTCCTGAGACCCTTCACTTTCATGCCAGTGTCTTTCTCAACAAGTGCTTTAAATTCACAAAATTTTGAGAATGTTTGGTTTTTCTTCTGCATGAAGAATATCCAACACTTAAGTGAGAAATCATCTACAAATATAACATAATACATGTGCTTAGCTGTGGAGGCCGTCGAGAAAGATCCACACACTTCTGAGTGACTCTTTCAAGGATCGCTTGCACTCAACTGTCCTTATCATGAAAGGTGGCTTTGGTGTACTTCCCCAATGTACACCCTTTGCATGCATCTCGCTACTCTAGTGCACCCTTGGGAAGTCCTTTTGAAATCTGCTGCATGATCTTCAAAGCTCCATGGTGCAAATGGCCAAGTCGCCTATGCCATAATTCATTGATGTTTTGGCTCTACACCTTCTCTGCTTTCGTGCTCAAAGTAACACATTCTTCTACATCCAATTTGTAGAGGTTCTTCACCCGAATCCCGATCTGCTTCACTTGTCCCATGGCAATGTGATGAAGGAAAGCCTTTCCTTTGCTAAATATCACATCGTAGCCACGATCTTCCAACATAGCAACTAAAACTAAATTCTTCATCAGACCCGAAACATACATGACATCTTTCAATGTGAGAGGAGAACCAGACTCCCTTTGAAAAGTAACTGTACCGATGCGAGTCATGTTATAACTTCCATCATCTCCCATCTCGATGTGCATTTGGAGGTCCTTCCCCTCCAAGTCGCTGAAAAATTCTTTGTTGCCCGTCATATGGAATGAGGCTCCACTATCCAGATACCACACACTACTCATCACTGATGTCACCATGCATGCAATGAGGGTGAAATCCAACTCGAATTGTGAAGCAAGAGCTTCACTTGCCGCTCCTCCTGAGGGCTTCTTACCGACCTTCTTGTGCGGACACTTTGTGGCATAGTGTCTTGACTCCTAGCTCATGACAGTGAAAACATTTAATCTTCAACAAATCCTTCTTCTTGCCCGCTTGACCAAAATCTTCTTTGGATTGGGATTGCTTCCTTTTCCCTTTCTTTGCCTTTCCAGCCAAGGCACAGTTCTCCTCATCCTCAACCTTGGATGAAGTTCTGTCTCTGGTGTTTAGCTTGTACTCTTCCTTTACCAAATTTGACCATAATCTTTCCTAGTTTGGTAGCTTCTCCCTCCTATTAACTGAATCTTGGTAGTTGTGCCAGCTCTTGGGAAGGCCTAGAAGTGCTAAGCTTACCAGATGATCTTCAACAACTGTAACACCAACACTCCCAAGTTCATAACGACATTGTGTGAACATGCTGAGGTACTATGGTATTGTGTCGCCCTTTTGCATTTTGATATTCCAAAGCTTATCTTTTAGTGCCAGGTTCCTGTGGTCACCACTTTTTTGGAACAGTTTTGTCAATGTCTGCCACATTACATATGGAGTTTCCTTTCCGTGGAGATTAATCATTAGAGACAATATGGTCTCGCACTCCCTTCAGTTTGATCCTCCTCGCCTTGGCGACACTCTTCTTCCAATCTGCTAGATCTTGGGCATCAACTGGTGCTTGCTTCGGGACATCATTATCAATGAATTCCTTTAGTCCATTGTCTTCCATGACTGCTTCCATCCGGTCCTTCCAAGAAATGTAATTCGAGCTACCCTCAAGGGCATACTCGAGCCTCAAACCATAAAACGCCATCCTGATCTTGCTGCTAGCTTTGAAGAATAGATCTGCAAAACTCGTTCCTCTTGCAAAGATAACTTCGAATTCTCCTCTGCTGTGATTATAACTCTGATACCATGTAGAAATTCCCTGTAGATTAAAACTGCTAATGTAATTTTCTAAAACAATAGACTTGAATCTACTCTACTCATCTGTGAAATGCAATTCACAATTGGGAAGCAATATCAAAAACATGCGACATGAATCAATTAACACACATAACACGAGGATATATCTATGGGAAAACTGCTGCTCAAAACCCCTTCCTATATGTTTGCATGATTCAGAAAATAGAGAAGAAATACAATGTTTGTTCAAGCACAAACTGTTGAGATTTTGTGTATTTGGGGTAGCATCAGTTGTGCTCTAGGTCCCAAATTTTGAGGAAGGACTAGAGTTCACCTGATCTATAAGACCTAGAAATGGATTTGGGAAATTTCATTTGGTTTAGGAGATATTAAATTAATTAATTATTTTAATGTATTTCCAAGTTAAAACTTAGGAAAATAAAATAATTAAAGTGAATTTAATTAAACATGTGATGAAATTGTCTTAAGTCACACGGATCAAGCTTTCTTTTAATCTTAGCCATTGATTAAAGATTTAATTCGCTGATCGTCAAGGAGAAAGTATAAAGGAAATACGAATACGAGACACGGTTACGTTGCAGAGCATCGTTGTTGATTTCGTTGCCAAGCACTCGAAGCAGCCAGCTTGTGGTGGCAGGGGAATTAGGACCAAGGGCATGATCTCGATCCCCGGGTTCAGAACACACAAGAAGCAAGAGAAGAGATCAAGAAAGATGTCACAGAGTTAGGCGAGCACAGCAGCAGACGGAAAGGGCAGCCAGGCCGCAGTGGCCGGCCGCATTTTTGCAGTTCTTTAGGTTGGCAAAGACCTTAGGGGTAGCGTAGTGACTACGTTACCCAGTCTGGGGTAACGCAGTCCCTTCCAGTGACAGCACTGAGCATTTGGAGGCTAGCCAAGGCTGACGCAGAGCCCAACAGGGGCTTCAGAGGCTGACGTAGTGTCTTTTAGGGGCAGATCTGGGGTTTCTAGGCCTAGATCTGGTTGAGTTCTGTAAACCCTGTTTGAGGGTGTGGATCATTCAGTATTTTTGGTCTTAGATTAGTAAGGTGCTGCAGATCTAGAGTTTTCTCTGTAGGGTTTTCCAGATCTGGAACCCAAAGTTGTGTATTCAGAAATATTCTTAATAATAGAGCCATCCAGCAGCCAGAGACCGGTTTTCCCACATTGGGTTTTTCCGGGAACAGTTTGTCTAGAAATACCTGTGTCACTTTGTCTATGTGTGCATGTGCTTATTCTAGATCTGAATTGGTAGAGATCTGTTATGTGTTTTGCTTTGATGTTAACTTGAATTTATTCAGTTGATAACTTGTATAAGTAGGAGAAGCTTAACCGGATTAACGAAAATAATTTCTGCATAAGAATTAAGATTCAGAAATTTCTACACAAACAATCTCTACACAAATATAATCTATCTCACTGCTTCACAAGCTGACTCTTGCCAATACTCAACCAATTTTTCTGCCTGCCAAGCCCCTATTTCCTTGCGCTGTTTCCTTAGAAATTAGTCCCCTATTAATTAGGAAATTCCTCATCCAGAACTACACAATCCCTATAGGTCCTTCTATGACTGCATGCACCACCTGTTCAACTTGGATAATTATACAACTCACAGTACACTGCCCTTGAACTCCAATCTCAATTGGATAACTCGTAGAACATGCATGCATGAGTTAATTATGGCTGATTTATCAGTTAACTGGTTGATCACTGAGTACACACCCCACTACTTGACCTCCCACTAGTTCCTCCAATAGTTGGAACTAGTTTGACTGACTTTAACTCAATTTAATTGAATTAAATTATTACAACTCAAATTAAACTCAACCTAGGCTCCTCAAAAGTAGGAGACACTCTACATGCCCCAAGTTAGGCCCTCAACTTGAATTAACTGAGCCAAATAAGTCAAATTAACTTAGTTAACACATTCTTGTTGTGTTGTGATGTGGAATTACAATTTTCGCCTAATTTAATTTAAGGGAAAATTAAATCAGGATTTTCTTGTTTCCATTTTTCAACACTTGATTGAATTTTTCTCCTCAAAATATCAGTCCTTAGGGCATATAAATAGCTGCCCACTTCACTGCTCCTTCAAAGCATGCAGATCCTTGGGCTCCAAGATATCTGTCACTCCTAGTAGCCTTTTTGTCCTTTACAAGTCCTGCTCTTAGGGCATTTTAGGACAACTGCTAACAGCCTCCCTCTGCACATGAATTGTCCACCAACTCTGTCCAATCTGGACTCTTCAGTTCTGCCCACTAAGCATCCTTTCAACCCCTTTTAAAGGACTGCATCTAGGGCACCTACAGATCTGTTGTTCAAACGCTTGACCAGACTTCATCAAACACATTCTTCCTTGCACCATCAACCCTAATCTCTGTCCTTGTCACTGCTGTTTGCGGCCTGCAATATCAGACTTTAAGGAGCACACCTTTAGGGAGATTCTATGCACAATAAGCAGCCCTTACTAGAGCATAAAAACCAGACCTCTAACAGTGATTGATCTTCCTACCTTTCACTGTACTTAGGTACCTATACTGCTGCTGTTCCATTTCCTGAAACAACTCTTCAATAACTGCTTTTTGACTGCTCCATATACTGTCCAAAACTTGGACTCCAATCTTGCTCCCTTCCTCGAAGACATCCACTTCTGCTCTCCAAAAAGACACCTTGGATCTGAGCAAGACTACTCTGTGGAACTCGGCCCTATCTAGGGCATCCTGTACCTGCACAAAACAGACAAATTCCTTACCCACAAACCCTTGTCTTCTGTGCTCTTGTTGAAGAAGAATGCAGCTTAGTCTAGGCAGCCTCTTTGACCACTCGGCCTCCCAAAACAGGGTGTTAGCACTATATAAATTTTATGCAGGCTCATGGGTGCTCCCAAATTTTTTTGCAGCGCCTGAAATTTTGGCCATTTCGTAGCGCTTGAAACCAGTTGTTGGTGCTAATTTTGTCAGCTACAAAATTATAGAATTATGGCGAAATCAAAGGTTATATTTGCAAAAAGGTTAAATGGGCAGAAATTCTACAAGGTCGGGCAAATAAAAAATAAAATGGCTTCTAAAATCCATTTTAATTATTCAATTGTGGCTCTCCGGTTTTATGAAAATTTTATAATTTTTTATAAAAAATAATGGGCTCGAAGGGCAACTCATCGGGGTCTAAGTTCAGAAGTCAACACAACACTGAGTCCGCGAGTCAGATCAAGCAGCAAGTGTAAGCAAGCATGCAGCTCAATTCTCTAGTTTAAAGCCGAGTCACCAAGGGAAGCCCACAAGGGGCGTTGGAGTTCTTGCACAACTCGTCAAGGTATATTCAAAGGGCGCACATATATATACACTCGTTGTATTATTCACACCATGAATGTGGTATAAACCACAGTGTGGAAACAACTAAAAATAACAGGCAGCGTTGAAATTGTTAAGTGTTGAGCGCATTCTCATCTGAGTTAGAGAGACACAGTTGCACATTGTTTTCTCTGCATCTGTTAAATATGATTGTCGAAGTCATGGATAAGATGTTGAGGACTGGAGGCTACTTTTCTTGGGTAGCATAGCCAGTATACAAACACAGGAAAACTCTAGAAAAATTATATGCTGCAGCATTAACAACGTCTGGAAATGAAATAAATGCTATTCATACCCTAGCCGCTTTGATGGAGATTGCACTTTGTATGCGTTGGAGGATAGGGGTGAGAATAAATTGAATCCATTATTATGTGTTGAGGGGAAGTAGTAGAGTTTGTCTTTGAGCACTCACAGCATCTTTTTGTAAACATTCTATACTCACTTACAGAATGGCAGTTTAAGCTTTATGGTGTTGGAGATATAACATTGAAAATGATTTGCAGGGTATTCTATTTAAGTTTGCAAATGGCCCTGATGCTATGAAACAGACTGTAGCTCACTGTGCTACGAAACAGAGCCAGTCCGCAGGTGCTATGAAACAGAGCCAGATCAAACCTATGCTTGATTTATTAAGGTGGCGCTATTTACACTGATCTCTATGCTTGATGCTTCTTGTATTCTTCAGTTTCTGAAGATGAATTACACTAGAAACTTGTCATGATAACATGAAAAGGAATGGGAGCCTGAAAATGCAAATATGTAACAAAAGCATGGAAGACAGGGCAGATAGTTTGTTAATAATCTACACAGGGAAAAGGATATTCTGAAATGTCTTTAGCAGATGTTTGGCTGGTGTGAAGCCTTACTAGGGATTTAGAGAAATCACAAGAACCCTAAAGCATTGAATAATCTCTAGCAGGTATGCCCAAATTATCACTTCAAACATGAATGCAAAACTCTCTTCAGTCAAATGTAAGGATAGAATCCCCATTCAAAGGCAAAGGTCGAAGATATGTTTCAGACACATGGCAGTGATATTTTAGGCAAGTCAATCCCAGAGGTTGAGGAAATTGATGAGTACCTAAAGGCACTTCTCAGCATTTAGAAGATAAGAATTGGACAGGTGGCAAACAATAGTAATCACATCCAGATTTTGAGGCATCAGTTGAGTAGCAATAGCAGATCATATCCATTTTTTTCAGGCACCAAATCAGCAAGAGATTGACAACTCCAACAACTCAAGCATTCGACTATTTTGCAACTTATTTTCTAGTTTTTGTTGACTGTTAATTTATTATTGATTTTGTTGACAACATGAAGATATTTTTATTTTTATTATTATTATTGCAAAAAGACATTTTGATGAGAAAAAAATAGGCCCTTGTAATTTGGCCTATTTATTTCAGCAGTTTGTAAGTGTGAGGGGTTCAGACTTGAGGACTCCTGGAAGCCCTTTTTTGTACCAGACTTGGCTTTGAGATCAATAAAGACTGTTCAAGGATAGTGGTGTTGAGTTTGTCACATCAGAGATTCATGTGATGTATTTTTTCCAGTCTGTCCTTTTTTTCTTATGTAATTGTTTTCTTCTCAGTTATACCATTTGAATGTGTTGTCTTCTAATATTTGGATGAGAGTAGATGTTACAGAATTCACCCTTGATTTTGGTGCTCTGTTTCATAGATCCAAATATTTGCACCCCTGTCCTCTAAAGCTGCTCTTGAATTCATCCTTCATGCTCAATTGCAGTGGACTGTTTTCTCCATTCAACTATCTGTGACAACGACAAACGAACTGTCTAAGGAAAATGTGTCTACCTTGCCTCTTAAATCTGCTTACTTCTCAGCCATTTTCTTGTTAGTTTTCATTAACTCTCAGCCTGTTTGACTCCATCGCCCAATTGATTTTCTCGTGCCCAACCAAATTTCTTTTGCAATCCCTCACTTACCAAAGATCTGGCCACTGATCTGAGCACACAACCAGCTGTTGAAGTGACCTTGGACAACTGAGTTGTAGAGAGAGCCCTTTCTGGGTTGGAAGTGCCAGCTTCCAAATTGAAAGTCTGGATGAAAAGGTTACCTCAGGATTTTCCTTTCACAGCTGGGATAAATTCTGACTGATAACACAGGGCTTTCTCCTACTTGCAATCAAAACATAATTTCTCGGCCTGCTACAGAGAAGTTATCACTGTTTTTATGCCCTGAATTACACTCAAGAACTTCGGCCTGTTCTCCTACAAAGCCTTCTCTCCTTCGCTGCCTTAACCTGCCCAAAAGCAGTCATAAGAACAGACCTTCAAACCTCATCTTATTCTTTTGCTCGCTCATGCTTCTAGGGCTGCAACTATCTCAGTATAATCGGCCTCCTAGTTTAGTCTCCGTATGAGGAACGAATGCCTTGATTGGATGTGTCAACCTGTGTGGCTTAATTCTGTTCCTAGCTCCGATACCATGTAGAATTTCCACGAAATTCTGATACGCTGATAAGAACAATCTGGAAAACACTTTCTTTTCTTACAAACACAGAATTTCTCTACTCAATTTTGCAGCAGAATAGGAACAGAAATAAAAACAGAGTCACACAATAAAACACACTGTTTTTCTAGGGAACCCAACTGGGAAAACTCTCTGCTTGATGATAATTTTATTAATAGCAAAAACTGAGCTATTGATCTCTTACAAACCCAACTGTTTCAATCTAAAAGACACACTTGTCTTTCCTGCTTGTTCTAAGCTTGAAACCCTTGCAAGACTGCTGATCTTTGCTGCCCTCTACCAACCTGTGCACAAGCTTTGCTTGCACACTCTTCCTCTCACAAGCTCCACGCATAAACTGGTGCTTCCTATTGCTTGGTCTCACCAACTCGTGCTCACCAAAATTTTTAATAACTTGTGCCTTTGTTCCTCCTTTCAAAGGCAATTCAAATGGTTAAATGTAATATTCCTAATTAGCAATTCTGCTAATTAGAAATATGAAGTTTTGATAAATTTTTTATTTCCTAATGTTAGCCAAAAATAATGTTGGTCAGGGACCCACAAATTAGATTAAAGTGAACTAAGGCATTTTCCTATAGTTGAGAGGCAAAGATTGCAGCCTTGGTGGGGGCAGGATGAGCCAATGAGGAGGCACTGCACATTCCAGAAAGGCAGCGCTGTGGTTGGGCAAGAAAAGACAGCGCAGGAGTGGCCAGAGGAGGGGCAGACAGTTTTTGGTGGGGCCCCAAGGGAACGTTGAGCCTTTGGAGACAAAAAAGAAGAGGCAGCTCATTTTGCTCATTCATTCAATCATCTAATTCGAATTGTCTTTTGACATAGCACGCTTGAGCCCATGTAAAGTCTCGATATGTATTGTCTCAGGAGTCGGAACTTTAATGTTATGTATCTCGATGAAGTTCTGCCGATTTGCTTCCTTATATGCAATATAAAGCAGGAAACCTTGCATATTTGATGTCCAATGGTTTGGATTTACATTGATGTACATGAATATAATGTTTCAGTAAAATTTGAATACTGTATGTATTTTTTATTTGTTTGAGTAGTTTGCAGAGTCAATGGCGAAGTCTTATCCAAGTTGTAATTTTTGGAGAAACCAAAATCTATCTGAGCTCGAGTTCGATAGCTTTGAGCCTGCTAAATTGAACATGTTTTCAGATCGCCTATGCAGCTCATTATGACAGCTGAGTTGTTACTGCTGTTATTTATCAAATTGAATTTAGTTACAAAGTTTTGTGTATAAAATAATGTATCAGATTTTTCTGTCATGCTTCAGTGTATGATATTTTGCCGCCATGCTTAAATAATGCTGTGACTTTGATGTCTTCCACAGGTTCAAATTACTGTCAAGAGCTGATGTTGGAGTAATGATTTCTGAATTGTGTTGCTGCAGGGAGGCATGCCTGGTTCTGCAAGGTTGAGAGACTCTGAAATATTGCGGACCATTACGAGAAAACAGGCAGAGGGTGGACGTCTATATGGTGCTATTTCTGAAGCCCCAGCTATTGCCCTCGATGCATGGGATTTGTTGAGTTGTGTAGAGGTTTAGCATATCTAACTTTACTGAATATTGTCATAGATATATCATATATTCATGCACTTTCCTTGCTGCACTATCTGATCTGAGCAGCTATTTATATAATTTTAGAAAGGAAAAACATGGGTTCCATTTCAGTCACATCTTTTTCTGCGGTTCTAGTTTTCATATGTTGATTGGCTGAAATGTTTTGCGAGTTTAAGTGCTGACTGCTTGCTGCTTTTGATATTGGAAGGTGACTTGTCACCCTCAATTTACCTACAGAATCTCTTGTTTGTGGATTGTTACATCAAATGTCCACAAAGATAGGTTATTAACTACAAGTCGTGGTCCTGGTACTGCTATGGAGTTTGCCCTTTCTTTTGTTGAGCAGCTCTATGGAAAGGAAAAATCGGAGGAGATTGAAAAGGCTTTGGTAAGTTAATATTAGTTTTATCAAATCCTTCGCTGTTTCTTGGCTTTATCTTGTTATATGCTTTATTATTATTTGTACTTCTGTGCTTCTCTTTTAACTCTCAGCATGGACATGCCTTAGGCACTCTCTTGGGATACTGTACATAGTTGAATTATTTAGCAATCCCATTGACCAACTTTTGCTTGTTAGTATACTTTCTTTCTTTCTTTCCTGTCAGATATGTTGTAAGAATTCTCCTTTGTTTCTATTACAAGTCCAGGTTTTGTGTTGCATAACTGATGGTATACACTAATGAAAAGTTGATAGAAGGTTATAAATACTCTTGCTTTCTTATTCACCCCTAAAGCTGGGCAGATTTTTTTAAAGCTTTGTATGTGAATTACTGTTAATCCTTGTTATAATTGTTTGCTAATTGTAATCTGCAATAAGTTCATATATATATAAAAGTAGAATTTGGTTATTTGTAATGAAAATTCAATCAAATCAAAGAGTTATGTTACCTTAGTGAGTTAAAGCCTTATATTTTTGTGGTCAGCTTCAAAAAATTCTTAGCTCGTACCTTGAATCTAGCTTAAAACAATCAGACAATGGAGCTATTTTTATGCATTTTCTTTTGAAGATATGTCGATATCAAAAGCTAAGAACTTCAAGCTCGGAGGCAGTCTTAGCGGATAAGAGTCTGCATGCTTAAAATCAGATTTAAAACTTCCTTGTCAAGCTGTACCTCCTTGATGCAGATATGATAGCCTTGACACATTATTTCTGTAGGGCTTTATATTTCAGGAAAAAAGCAAAACTGGTTTCCATATTGGCTAGATATTAAGTGGGTGGTGTACGTTGTCTTGCTTTTTATTGCATGTCGTTTTTTTTCCCTTTCTTTTGTTTCTCCAGTCACTGTTGACTATTTTGTATTCCTTTTTCTTTATGCTGGAGCATATTCTTCTGAGATTACTATCATTCTTCAGCCATTATTTTCCAGAGTTTGATTTATATATCTTCATTTGTGTCATAATTGATTTGCAGGTGATGCCTACCAACGGTGGGAGTGAATTAGGGAGACAAGAGTACAATGCTGTGGATTGGACATTTACAAACCGCCCTTCTGTAAGTACTGCTTAGCAGTAGCTCTTTAAGGCAATGAAACATATTGGGTGTGAAATGTAATATAGTAGTATTTTAGGTAGGCTAGCATTAAATATTTGGCAACTTGATGAAAATAATTAGTCAAATGCTAATTTACCAGACGTGGCTCTACCTAGGGATTGGGATACACCATATCTCATACCCACTACAATGTACAGATAGAGACTGGATACAGCCTTGATATGGGTGATATCTGTATCTGATATTGCTGGAACAGACTCTGAGTAGTATCCATAAAGTAATGGTTTAAAAAAAGAAAACCTTACCCACCTTATAAATAAGTGTTCCACATGTTTGTTGTAGCTACCAGCATGTATAAACTATTTCTAAGAATTTTTTGAAGGGCTTCTGAACAGTCTCCAAGCATTTTCCGCGGTGATTTTTCATGTTAGTGTTGCAAGAAAATTCCTGGGTGGTTTTGAAGGGCTTCCACACTTGTTTTGACAAAGGTTCCTTTGATGTCACCCATAAACTCAGCTAACTTACATGGCCATGGTAGCCTGAAAAGGTGAACATGTCCTTGTTGGTTGGGGGGGGGGGTGTGTGATTGAGACCTAGTCGGGGCAATCACCACCCACACTCTACCAACCGGCCAAATCCTTGTTCTTGAAGTTATAGATCTATGGTGACATCTTTAGTAAGCCCTAATTAACCAAGTAAAACACTTCAGATTCATAACAGCACTAATCAAGAGTAGATCATACCAATAGGAGTTTGCATATGTGTGTGCAAGCGAGAGAGAGAGAAAGAGAGAACCCATGACCATGAGAGATATGGTGCAGGTATGCTAATGAATCAATCACAAGATGAATCAAAATGGTGTTACAAACAATGCACATGGTTCAGGTTCAAGTTTGAGTTCAGCAACAATAAAGTTCGATTCGAATTTGAATTTGTCCATGAAATTCAGATAAGGTTCACCATTAGGTTTGCCCATATACATATTTCAAATTTTCAATATATATATATATATATATTGATAAATTTATAATTTTTTTATAATTATAAATTATATTCATTTATAATATATATTGATAAATTTATAATTTTTTTATAAATATAAATTATATTCATTTATAATATATATGTTATACTAGATTTATCAATTTATAATGTATGTGCATCTACAATTTGTCTTAATCTGTGCATCATATACTGGGATTTGTATCAGTACGTGCTTTCCATGTACTCCTCTGCATCACACTTAGTAAGTAATTTGCGGTTCTCCTGCTCTTCAGAAGTTATTCTGCCTGAAGCTCCTTCCGTGACCCCTCTCGAAAATTCATATTTGTCACTTCATACAAAAACCTGTAATCCAATGGATGCGCCCAAGGAAAGAATAAATAGCATTTGCTTGATTCCATTCAAACCATGGTGACATTTTACACCCACTGTAACTTGTAATCTAAACCAATGACCCATAATCTGGATCTGTAACTCGCATACGATGTTTGTCCCCCAACACAGATTCGTGCAATTTTATTTCTAATCTGTAATCTGCTCGCCTTGTAACATCCTCTCCCAGGGCTTTTCCTGTGCCGGTTGGCCTCGAACATAATGAACTTGAACAAACTTTTACAACTGTAAGCTGCTCGCCCAGGGTATTTTTCTCTGCTGCAGCTGACACTTGACCTTGACGCTATTGAACTTGAATTTTTATTCCCTGTAACTTGTTTTCCCAGGATGTTTCTACGCGGCTTAACCTTGAACCTCGCGAACTGGAACAGATTTTTATGGATTTTTTGAGGTTCACCGAATTCAGAACCTTAGGGTTCAGAACCGGCGAACTCAGTGACATTAGTTACAGATGAGGCACACGTGTGTATCTCTAAACTCATGAGGTGGGTTGTCTTCCTTCATGAGGATTATGGGTCCATATAAAGCCTTAGGCCAACTGTGGTCACCTAAAGTAATGTAAAATAACATTGACTAGGTTGGTTGATACGATAAAGAGAGTGCTTAATGATATTAATATATGATCACATGTGAATATTACCATTATTCCAATACCCCACCTTTATCTGAGCATGGGGACATTAAAAAGGGTGCTAAAGTGTAGAGAATTGAGTACACCCTGCTTAGTAGGGAATTGAGATACAACTGTATCTGAAATATAAAGGACGGCTATGAGATGGCCCATCTCAAATGCAAGTGTGGATGGGTATATGAAGATCCAACCATCATCATATAGCTGCTCAACTCTTGAGGAAATGCTACCACTGAACTGCTCATCATCTGGAGACAGACGTTATTGATTTGGCCATCTGATAAGAAAGTGCTGAAAAGAGGCATAGTACAAGGGAGAAAAGTGAGTGGGTATACGCAACTCAATGTAGAGTCAGTCATTGCTGGAAGAAGGGAGGACAGGTTTGTGATGATCATTCTTAATACAAATGCAAAAGGGTTTATGATACCCAACCATCATATAATTTCCCATTTAAAGAAATGCCGCCACTCAATTGCTCGTCATTTTGGGGGATATGATCTTGATTTGTTCAACTGATAATGGAGTGCTGTAAAGAGATATAAATACAAAAGAGAGTAGGGATTAAAGTGAGTGGGCATACCTAATTCAATGTAATGTCAGCCGTAGCAGGAAGAAGGGAGAGCGGGTTTATGATGACTCAACTCAATATAAAAGTGGAAGGGCTTATTAATATCCATCCATCTTTAAAATAGAATTGTTGAACTCCTAAAGAAATGCCAACACTGGATTGCTCATCATTTGAAATATGATCTTGATTGGTCCATATGATAAGAAAGTGTTGTAAAGAGGGATAAATACAAGACAGAAAGTGTAAAAGTGAATGGGTGTATGCAACTTAAGGAAGAGTGCAACATAGCTGAAGAGAGAGTAGGTTTGCGATATTCCGACTCAATATAAAAGTGGACCCAATGATTTTCTGGAAGAACGCTGCCACCAAACTCTTCATCATCTAGGAAACTATGATGCTAAATTGCCTATCTGAAAAAGAAGTGCTAGCAGAAATATCCTGTAGAGGAATCGACTTTGTGATGCACATCCTTTGACAGAAAGGGACCATTAAATGGCTGCTCGACTAAAGGAATTCTACCTCCAAACTAGTCATCTATTGAAAGCTATTGTCACTGACTTGCTCAGCCAATGGAGAAATTGAAGGCAAATCCCTACCACACTGCTCATCTACTGGAGAAATAGTGCCATTGATCTATCTATCCAAAGAAGTGTTTGAAGTAACATTCTGTAAGAGAGAAGAGATGGAAGTAACCAACTCTAATAAGATTCACTGTAGCTGAAAAGCGTGTGGGTAGACCCAACTCGATACAACCGAGGGAGTATTGCTCACCAGACTTGGTGCAGATTTCAAACATATATACAATGCTTTTCACCCATAAATGTTCGGCGTATTTAACCAGACATCCTTTAATGAACTTTGTATTTACAGAATATTATTTACAACACTGTATGTCTAAGTGCTGGATTGCTGTGTAAACAGAAGTCTGCACCAGATCTGTGTCCTTCAGACTTGACAACCATATCCTGCTGCCTTCAAACATTGATACACTAACTTCTTGCTGATTCTTCTTTGCTGGAGTAATATCTCCAGGGGTAATTCTGCTGATTTTCTTGCTGTACAAAACAGAGTTGATATCTTGCTCACTCCTGGCTGCTTGGCCAAATCTTACTTTCAAATCAATGCACCTTTCAGATAGTATACAACATGTATTGACCGTGACCTGTCTGTTACCACTCAAACCAACAGGGGACCTAAAAGGGGTTCCTAAGAGGACAACTGCTAGGTTAAGGGCAACGATGGAGACTTAGCCCACTGTCACCACAGCTAAGGCTCCGTGCTCTTTACAGACTTACACTGATGGGAGGAGACCTGATGTTTTAGGAAGCCAATTATAGAGGACATATCAACAAATAAAAGAGAAGTGACCCATCAGACCCTTTCCCTAGGATAGGATGAAGGATGGAGCTTGCTTGCTCTTTAAGCAAGGGACTTGGTTTTCTTGGGAGAGAGGATGAGGATTTGAGGGTTGAGGGAGAAGAATATGGCTTATAAAGGAGTTTCCCAATCACTAAAATCCCTTTGAAACTTGGATTCCCAGGTAGTCCTTGATAAATAATCCTTGGAGAAAAATGGGACCACATGAGGCCAAGTGGACCCAACTCAAGTTAGGGGATGGATTCTAGCGACCAATAATGTTCTTAACCTGACCAAGGTGAGGGGAAGGATAAAACAATAATTTTCACCCAACGATGTCAAATTGATCCTATTAGGTACTAGCCTTGCGAACACCAGGGAAAAACTTGATCCTAGAGCTAGAGCTTGGGATATCTCGAGATTCCACCGTTGGATTTCCTTCAAATTTGGAGGGGAACTAGGGGACCCACCAGCACAGTAGAACCCAGGAGATCAAAGTTTTTCTATGGTCAGTTTCCCAGGGAATTGATGCCCTAGGTGACCTAAAGAGGCTAGACCTAGGAAAGGGAGGAAAAAGGTGAAAAATGGGGTTGAAATGATTACCCTTTGATGGACTAATGCCTAATTCCTCTTGGGGATATGGAATCAAGGAGAATTGCGAAGACGGATTTTGTTTCATGCTCAAGCAGGCTCCAAAAGTCAACTTTGTCCAATGTTAAAGGCAAGAGAAGAAAAGTTACTTTGAAACATTTATACTTTGTTACAAATGGTAAAGGCTTATCAAGATAACACGATATATAGGACATTTCATTCATCGAACATGGCTCATACATAGATAAGCTAAATAGACACATAATTCCACATTAAACACATGCAACAATTAGCCCTAATAATAGCTAAGTTCCAATGTATGCAACAAAATGAAAAATAGCATTACACTTGCACTTACATGTTAGAGAATATATCCAACCAGCATCACATTTGCAATATAAGAAGCTCCAAGATAGAAAATAACCTAATCCATACATCAAAATTTATCCATTGTCCAAAACATCCACCAAGGAAAAAATGCGAAGTTCTGTAATGAGAGAGAGATCCAAATCCAACTGATGATACAAACGAATACATGCAACTCCTATTTATACATCAATTAGGAGTTCAAATTACCTAATGGGCCTACATTAGCCCATAAAAATAAAATAATGTGCAAATTAACTAACTTTTGGTGACAAGCCCACCAAACTAGCTGACAAATGAAATAATAAGCCTTTCAGGAGGTCACATAATAATCTATGCATGTCGTAGGGCCCTCCAAGAGGCTTGATGAGGTCCATAAGTGCCATAATGATGAATAAAATCCTCAAAAGTGATGGACAAGGGGGTGGCCCCTTGTTCTCCAAACAATAAACCTATGGTGCTCCCAGTGGGTGTGGGGGAACACCAATGACCTCACGGGTCTCCATATGAGTCGAAGATGCCTGTAGACCAACTGTAAGGCCTCAGATGATGGAATGAATACTGCCATGTTATCGTACAAGTCCTGGGACATCTGCAAGCCATG
This sequence comes from Pinus albicaulis, assembly GCA_034641835.2. Classification (NCBI taxonomy): domain Eukaryota; kingdom Viridiplantae; phylum Streptophyta; class Pinopsida; order Pinales; family Pinaceae; genus Pinus; species Pinus albicaulis. The sequence goes on along the minus strand of CM076578.1, from coordinate 1,065,254,634 downwards.
TGGTGCACCTGTGGGGGCAGCTGGGCATAGCGTACCAAATGCATCTTCCTTGTTGGATTGCTAGCAATCTCTTAACATCTTTGGGGATCCATGGAGTGTTGTCTACCGTTGTGGAGGCCCATGGCTCTCTACACACACCCTATATGTGCCAATGTAGCCCTCTGAAGGGTTAGGACCCCATATAGGGAGACCAAACCCAAATGGACACCATCTACAATCCTGCATAAGATCCAATGCGTCCCCTAGCCTTCCGGTACAACAAGTCATTAAAGTAATCGGGTAAAAGAGCTTACAAACCATGGACAACAAGTGGACACTTCGTAATGGCATGCCTTTCCATAGTGGGCTTTGGCATGTGCTAATGTCTCCAAGCTCCAAGGGGGGTTAGCCAAGTACCTTATTAGGTGGTTTCTACCTTTAAAGGGGATAGTATGTCTAAGGTACATCCCTCAAATGGTGGTGGCATGCGATAAATAGGTGAAATGGAATAGGGAATGATAGGGGCAATCTTGGGCCACATATCGAGGCACAAGGGTAGCTAGAGAAAAGGAAGCCCACGCCTGGGTATGTAATGTGTAGGAGGGAGCAATCCTGGTACATGAGGTGCCCCGAACTTGATTTTTCAACCCTTCTTTATACGCCTTTTGCCTTTTATGATTTTTCTTTGATCAACTGCTCGGGGCTCAAAGGGTAATAAGAGCATGATGTGTAAGATATAATAGTGATTACCCCCCTTTTGGTAGGGCGGTTCATTTCCCTCTAGGGGTTGGGACAATCATGGGTTCCTGAATGATAAAGGAGGCTTATCTAGGGCCTATGGAACCAGGGTGATGGCCATGGGTATGGGGTACAACTCATGCATTTGGCTTTTTCCGACATGCTAATTATGTTTGCCCCGACCATCTTTTGCATCTTGTGGTACATTTTCTTGTTGAATGTGGCCATTTATGCTTTTACATTTCCCTTTAGCTGCTTCAATCTCCAGGGCAACATTCCAAGCCTGACCCAAGGTGGGGGCAAGGGAATGGGGAGGCTAACCCTATGTGGACCCAGGTGGGAGAAATGATGAATGGGGGTATAATGAATGGAAGGAGAGTAGTATATGTGGATAAGGGAGCGGGACAACACAACCAAAGTCAAGGTTTCCCATGTAGTACCACCCTAAAACAATGGTCAGTAAAGGAGATCCCACGGGACTAAAATCCAAAGGTAATATCCCAAAAGAGGTCAAGGGGACAAAAGCCCAAACTAAGCCCACTCTTTCCGCCTAATCCCCCCATAAATCCATGCCCATAAGTGTCCATGATAGGCAAACCCAATACTCAATTACCAAATGAAAATACATACCTTTAGGTTCGTGAGGCCCACCTTCAAACATACGATCAATATAGATGGGTGAGGAACCACGTCGCTGGCTCAGGTGGCAGAGAAATGGCACGATGAGCTAGTTGAGGGCTGTAAGGTGTTGTTGGCTCTCTGCTGAGGTCCATAATGGAGAAATTTTTTCTCCTAGGGATATCACCCATAAAGTGGTGGGTAACATCTGGCTCCAACTAGGACGTGATCTCTTGAATAAGTGGGCAAAGCTACTCGATCGTGAGGTCATGAGAACTCCAACAATCTCTTTGTCACCGTAGACTTGTTTTTTGCACATGTCAACGACCAAAACCATAGGAAAACATGTTTTTCACTGTGTCTTATGATCACCCATTCTTAATGTCAGGCCATAAAACCAACAAGTAATAAAAATATGCAATATTTTAATCTAAATGCAGCTAGTCTATCATGAGAAACATTATATGACATTATTTCTAATGCAGAAAATCATCATGCAATGCATCCTACTCTAACATTCATAACATACAATGCCAAGTACTAGGTATAATCATAGGCCCAAGTACTAGGTATAATCAATACACTAACACATGGTTCCGTGATTATTTTTGCAATGAACTTGACAATACAAATGGGAATGATGATATGAGGGGTTGCGAGGGTGGGAGGTGGGAAAACAACAACCCCATATGTCATAGAAAGGAAAATTGAAAGAGGGAATAGATGCCAGTCAAGGGGATTTAATTTGATCCTCCAACTAGGAGATGGAAATGTCAACCACCAAGTATATGAATTTTTGATGAAGAACTATCTCGGGCCTATCATCCTTAGGGTAATAAGAAGTAAATGACTTAGACATTAAGATGATACTATTTTGGTCATTGGGAAAACAAGGAGTGGACTCATCATTGTATTTGGGAAAAAATCATGATTTTGGTTTTTTCGCAGGGGAAACTAGCTCTTCATCAAAACTAGGGGAACAATCTTCATCACAAACATCCATTTCCGGGGCAAGGACATAACAAGGGGAGGAATGCTCAAACATGAAGAAAACCCTGTATCGGTGGCATGGATAAAGGAAGCTTCCTTCTCAATTCCTTTTACATTAGAGTCATCAAAATCATCCACAATTTTGGCAGGCTCTTCTTTGATTGAATTATCTTGGAACATAAAGAAGAGACCCTTCCAATCACTAGGAAGGGCTTTATAAGGGCCAACACTGTTTTTCAAAGGGGTGAAGTATCGTCTTCTTTCCTGAGCTCATTCTTATGGATTTCAGAGACCATGGGGTCTTTATAGTCATACTCAATTCCCCAATCAACAACCCAAAAATTGCTTGTAGATTCTTCATTTATTTAACTATCATGGTCCTCCTCAGAAAGACCCCATTCTTCACTATATATTTGGTGTTGGTTAGGATGCCATTCATTCTCTTCTTTCGATATGGAGGAATTTTCTTCCTTCATCCGTTCTCGAAGAATGATTTCCAAGGTATTTACTAAATGATTTTGATAGAATGCTTCAAGAAGAAGGTCATTGGTAGGACTCTTTTTATATTCACACTTTATGTTATGGAGCCTTTCCGATTTCTTACAATAGTAGGAGAAAATCTCTAGGGAGTTATATGTAGCCATTAACTGCCTCCAAGACTTCTCATATTCCATCATCCATTCTTGCAACATCGGAGGGCTCTCGGGATCCAGATCTTCGTTATAATTATCCTTAGAGGACATGCTTTCCAATTCACAAGTATCTTTTTCGGCACTATCCTCAAGGTACGAATCAATCACTTGATCATGATGATTTGGAGAAGGATCAAGACATTCTTCCTTAAGCACGAAACCATATTCAATAACTTCTTCCTCTTGAAGGGGCATATTCAACATTTGGCATATGTCTTCATGGGATTGGAAACTTGACCCTTCATGAAACAAAAAGTGCGCAGTCAACATCGGAAGAGAAGGAATGCTTTTAGGTTTACATGACTCAAGGCAATCAGTTTTAGGGGCAATGGATAAGACACACAATTCCATTTGGTCACAAGGTTGAGTTATATTTTGCTTTGAAAGATACCTCATGAACCTTACCATGTGATTGGTTGCGGAATGTGGATCCCCATCGAACGTTGGCATATTCTTCATGGATTTCGATGAGGGCTATCTTGGGATCCTTGTCATATCTATGGCGGGAATATATGTGTTAAACATGTTGCTGGGTCCTTAATGACATGGGAGTAGCTAGGGTGAGTGAAATTGCCTTGACAAATGCTTGCTTCACCCTACATGCATTGACCTTAGACATCAGTGAAGAACTAGGGCTTCGTTCTTCCAATGGAGTCGCCAAGAATGATAAATCAATATTGTTGTATGGAGAACAAGACACACGTCTCGTCCCCGATAACGGTGCTAGAAATGTTACCACTCAAATGAATAGGGGACCTAAAAGGGGTTCCTAAGAGGGCAATTGCTAGGTTAAGGGCACCGATGGAGACTTATCCCACTGTCACCATAGCTAAGGCTCCCTGCTCTTTACGAACTTTCACCGATGGGAGGAGATGTTTTAGGAGGCCACTTATAGATGATATATCAACAAATATAAGAGAAGTGACCCCCTAGACCCTTTCCCTTGTATAGGATGAAGGATTGAGCTAGCTTGCTCTTTATCCAAGGGACTTGTTTATCTAGGGAGAGACGATGAGAGGGCTAAGGGGGAAAAATATGGATTGTAAAGGAGTTTCCCAATCCCTAAAATCCCTTTGAAACTTCGATTCTCGGGTAGTCCTTGATAAATAATCCTCGGAGAAAAATGGGACCACACAAGGCGAAGTGGACCCAACTCAAGTTAGGGAATGGATTCTAGCAACCAATGATGTTCTTACCTGACCAAGGTGAGGGGAAAGGATCAAACAATAATTTTCACCCAACGATGTTAAATTGATCCTAGGTACTAGCCTTGGGAACAATAGGGAAAAACTTGATCCTAGAGCTAGGGCTTGGGATATTTCGAGATTCCACCGTCAGATTTACTTCAAATTTGGAGGAGACCTAGGGGACCCACTAACGCAGTGGAACCTAGGAGATGTTAAAATTTGGGTACCAGAGGACAAGTGGTTCCTTAAGGGTTTGATCTTTGGCCTAGGGAAAAGTGTCCACAAATATTTGTACTTTTCTCCTAAAGTGACTTTATAAGTGGTAAAGTCAAATCTAATTTAAAAGTGACTTTATTAGTGATAAAGTTACATTCTAATTTTAAAGTGACTTTATTAAAGTCAATGAAAAATTAGAAAGTGAAAAAGTGACCACGAAGATAAAAGGCTAAGTGGGTCTTTATTTAAGTGGGGTGAATTAAAAATTAGAAAGTGAGAATTAAATGCACACTTATTCTCAGCCCTTGATCTAAAGCTATTTCAGCTATTGGATTTAGGGATTCCCCAAAAGTCACTTAGGGTTAGGTTAAAGGAGGAAAAGAAGAGAAAAGGTCATTCATTCTTTTCATGAGCAGATTGAGAGAAGGAGCAAGAGAGAGCAAGGATAATTTCTGAGCAGTGAGGAAGAAGAGAGCAGAACCTTGGCACACATACCGAGGCAACACTCAGCAAATTCGTACAGCAGGTTTACATGCAGTTCAAGGCAGATTTTGGGTACGATTTTCAAGGCATAACAGTACAACACCTTTGGTACACATTCCTAGGCAACAGTACAACAATTATGGCACATAATTTATTGCTGTTTTGTGGCATAGATATCGAGGTAGTCTGTAGAATGTACTACTATTCTTGTGCACATAAATCGAGGTAGAAATCGTACATCATTTATTTCCATCCATGTGCACGCAAATCGAGGTCATACAACATCATTTATTGCTGTTTGCACACATTTCGAGGAGGTTGTACATCAACATTTAATGATGTTTTTCTGGGCATGAAAAACAAGGAATCCGACAACATTTAAGGCTATTTCTATTTTGACTATTGGCACATTTTCCGAGGCGGAGGCTAAGCCCGGAAAACGAGATACACTGTATTTTTGTGGTTGTTGGAATTTTCTGTGTATTTCTGTTTCATTGTAAAAGCATTTTTCAAAAATAAAGAAGAGCTCTCAAATTGGTTTTCCCCAAGAGTTGTAGAGGGTTTTTCCAGGGTCACATTGACAAAAAATCAGCTTGTTATTTTTTCTGTGTGGGGCTATTATAATTTCTTGACTTTTATTTATGCATTTCTAGCACTGTGAAATTCCTAAATTTGTGTTTTCAGAAAATAATTTCATTTCCAGAATTTTGAATGTATGGTTATGGGAATGGGCAGATAACTATATGGGAGTGTTAAGGTGAAACTGAAAACCGAAGTGGGGTCCAAAATTTCTACATGGTATCAAGAGCTTGGGTGGCTGAAAAGTGCAACTTGGGACAAGAAGTGAAAAATTACAAGAAGCTGTTTTTTCACACAGAAAACGGAACCTTTACCACAGATTTGAAATTTTCAGTTTGTTAGGACAACAAGCATGTCTTTGGGCTTGAGGGTTGAGGATAGGTTGGATGGGCAAAGCAACTATAGTGTATGGAGGGAGAGAATCCAGAGCATCTTTGAGGAGGCAAAAGTCTAAGGCATAATGGTTCACACCACACAGCACCCAGTAGCAGCGCCTGCTGACCCTGTTTAGTTGACAGAGTTTAACAAGAAGAATGCCAAGGGAAAAAGGCTGATTCTAGATGGTGTTAAAGACCATGTCATTCCTCATGTGAGAGGAAAGACATATGCACATGAAATGTGGACAACTTTGACCAATATTTACCAGAGCACCAGTGAAAACAGGAAAATGGTCCTAAGGGAGAAGCTGAAGGCCATTAAAATGGCTAAGACTGATGGTGTTACAACATACCTCACAAAGATCACTTTTGTGAGAGATGAGTTGGCAACTGTTGGAGAGACCATTCCACCCACTGAGTTGGTGCGGATTACTTTGAATGGTCTTCCCAAGACTTGGGAGAGTTTTGTGGATGGGATTGTTGCACGGGAGAACCTTCCCATCTGGGAGAGGTTGTGGGATGATTGCATTCAGAATGAGGTCAGAAAGAACCATCTTGGGGCAACCAAACAGGTGGAGGAGGATGACAATGTAGCATTGTTAGCAAGGGGCAAGAAGGGCAAAGGAAAGAAGCAAGCTTCCACAAGTGGTGGTGGGGGCAAAGGCAAAGGTAAAGGTAAGCAGGTAAACAAGGAGAAGGACTATTCCAAAGTCAAATGTTGAAATTGTCATAAGTTGGGACACTAAGCAGTTGTATGTCCGAAGAAGAAGAAGAAGGGAAAGGACAAGACTATGGCAACGTCTTGCAGAGATAGAGGAATTTTCAGAGAGCTTTGATTGAGAGTTTGGGTTCATTGCTTTTGAGTCCATTAGTGCAGGATCACATGCCACACATGTTCAAAGGGAGTGTGCACTTCCCTCCACTAGCAGAGCATCTTCTGGTATTTGGTATGTTGACAGTGGGGCTTCACGTCATATGACAGGAGTCCGGGAGTACTTTTCAGAGCTTTCAAAGAGTGGCACTGATATAGAGGTAGTACTCGGAGATGACAGCATTGTTAGAGCAGTCGGTGTGGGGACATTGACATTTGATAGGGAACCCAAACCTCCCTTAAAAGTGTCAGATGTTCTATGTGTCTGGAATGAAGAACCTTATATCCGTTTCAACATTGGAGGACAAAGGTTATGAGGTGTTGTTCAGAAGAGGGAAGGTGCTTATATATCTTAGGGGCACTCCAGCTGATTCAGCTAGAGTGATTGGTGTGCGCCATGCCAAAGTGTACAAGTTTTCATTCCAGCCCCTGATGGCATTGAGCAACAGTACCGACAACAGATCTAGCAGTTCAGATTTGTGTGAGATTTGGCACCGCAGGATGGGTCACTTGTATCATGAGGCCTTGAGGATATTGCGGGAGATCACCACAGGTGTGCCAGATTTCAGTTCTGATCACCTTGATACATGCAGAGGATGTGCTATGGGGAAGTTTGCCAAATCCCCTTTTCCCAGCAGTGACAGCACATCGACGGGGATTCTTGACTTGACTCATATCGATGTGAGCGGTCAGATGTCTCATGTATCCTTGAGTGGATATGAGTACTATGTTTATTCATTGATGATCACTCCAGAAAGACCTAGATTTATTTCTTGAAGGCCAAGAGTGAGGTCTTCAAGGGGTTTCAGGAGTTCAGAGCTCTTGTGGAGACTCAGACAGGTTGGAAGATCAAGGCCCTCAGGTTGGACAATGGAGGGGAGTATACCCTTGGTGAGTTTGTTGATTATTGTGGGGAGGCAGGCATCAGGAGGGAGTTCACAGTTCCTTACAACCCCCAGCCGAATGAGGTTGCGGAGAGGAAGAACAGATCTATCGTTGGGGCTGCCAGAGCCATGCTTCATGATCAGGGGTTACCTTTGTTTTTGTGGGCAGAGGCCTGCAACACTGTTGTGTACTTGCAGAACAGGAGTCCACATCGTGCTTTGGGCAATGTGACTTCGAAGGAGGCTTTTTCTGGGAAGAAGCTTGATGTTGGTCACTTTTGTATCTTTGGGTGCAGTACATACTCCTATGTTCCCAAGGAGAAGAGGACCAAGCTAGAGCCCCACTGCAGATAAGGGCATCTTTGTGGGTTACAGTGAGACCTCGAAAACCTTTCGAATTTATATTCCTACGAGGAGGAAAGTTGTTGTCAGGCGAGATGTGAAGTTCGAGGAGGACAGGGCTTTCAGGAGGTCATGGGAGTTAGAGTATTTGGATTCACTAGACCCTCAGGAGCATCTGAGTTAGTCACAAGGATCCAGTGGATAGGGATCAGGAGGTTCATCGATGATAGTGTCAGGTCCTTCAGTGAGCACTGGCTCTCAGAGTCAGGTGGGTGGTGCTTCGGGCAGCATGCAGAGAAGTCCGCAGAGCAGTTCACTAGGTAGTCCACTGATGGACAGTTCACACTGTACTTCAGCATCTACAGGCCCAAGTTCAGGCATGAGGTCAGTTGGCAGGCCTTCAGGAGTTCAGGCTTTTGATGATGATGAGGATTCTTTCACTCTGGTGGGAGAAGTGTGCTCAGGGAAGAGGAAGCCCAAGTGGCTTCAAGACACCTTGAGAGAGGCCACATCTGTTGCTAGGCCAAAGAGACAGGTTAGAGAGAGAAAACCACTTGAGCGGTTATGTAGCTATATGGCATTGGTTGCTAGCATCGTTGACTCCGAGCCTTCTAGCTATGAGGAGGCAGCTAGCCAGCAGGTTTGGAGAGAGGCCATGCAGGAGATGTATTCTTCTATCATGAAGAATGATGTTTGGGAGGTGGTGCCAAGGCTTGAAGGTAAATCAATGGCTGCTTCCAGATGACTTTACAAGATAAAGCATGCTGCAGATGGCAGCATCGAGAAGTTCAAAGCTCGGTTTGTGGCGAGAGGGTTCTCACAGGTAAAGGGAGTTGACTATGAGGAGACCTTCGCTCCCATGGCTCGATATACTTCCATTCACTCCATTATATCGATAACAGCAGAGATGGGTTGGAAGATCCACCAGATGGATTTGAAGACCGCATTTCTCAATGGCTTCATACAAGAGGAGGTTTATATTGAGCAGCCGCAGGGCTTTGAGGTGCATGGGAAGGAGTCCCATGTATGCAGATTGAAGAAGGCACTTTATGGCCTGAAGCAAGCTCCTAGAGTTTGGTACTCGAGGATTGATACGTACTTGCAACAGTTGGGTTTCACAAAGAGTGAGGCTGATCCGAACCTATACTTTATTGTGATAGGTGAGGAGCTTTTCATTCTGGTGTTGTATGTGGATGACTTGGTCATTACAGGTGTAGAGAGACTCATAGAGGGTTGCAAGAGAGATCTTGCTTCAGAGTTCGAGATGAAAGACATTGACTTGATGCATTACTTTTTGGGATTGGAGGTGTGGCAGGAGGAGGGGCATTTCTTCCTGGGACAGGGGAAGTATATTGTGGACATTCTTAGCAGATTTCACATGGAGGATTGCAAACCCATGTCTACACCTATGATCACTAACTAGAAGAAGCTTCACGCTTCAGATTTCGAGTTGGTGGATCCTACTTTGTATAGACAACTGATTGGTTCCTTGATGTATTTGGTCAACACTCGATCAGATATATGTTTTGCAGTCAACACGATGAGCCAGTTCATGTGTGAGCCCAGGAGGGTGCACTGGGTTGCTGCGAAACACATTCTTCGTTACTTGCAAGGGACAGTGGATTTTGGTCTACATTATAGACAGGGAGATGGAGTGAAACTGGCAGAGTACACTGATTCTGATTGGGCAGGTTGTGCTTCTGATATGAAGAGCACTTCAGGGTGTTGTTTTGGGTTGGGTTCGGCAGTTGTGTCGTGGTTCAGCCGGAAGCAACAGTCAGTTACATTGAGTTCAGCGGAAGCAGAGTACATGGCAACTAGTTTGGCTAGTTGTGAGGCCATATGACTTGGCAAGATGTTGTTTGGCTTATTTGGCCAGGAGTTGAGACCTTCAGTGATTTACTGTGATAATCAGAGTTGCATTAAACTCACGGAGAATCCAGTTTTTCATGACAGGTCAAAGCATATCGGGATCAAATATCATTTCATCAAAGACTATGTTCAGAAGGGAGCTGTGAAGCTTGAGTATATTCCCACAGATGAGTAGGTAGCAGACATATTCACCAAAGCCTTACCACGAGGCAAGCATGTCTATTTCAGAGACAAGATGGGAGTGGTGAGGATTACTTTTCTCGGTAAGAGGGAGTGTTAAAATTTGGGTACCAGAGGACAAGTGGTTCCCTAAGGCTTTGATCTTTGGCCTAGGGAAAAGTGTCCACAAATATTTGTACTTTTCCCCTAAAGTGACTTTATAAGTGGTAAAGTCAAATCTAATTTAAAAGTGACTTTATTGGTGATAAAGTTACATTCTAATTTTAAAGTGACTTTATTAAAGTCAATGAAAAATTAGAAAGTGAAAAAGTGACTATGGAAATAATAGGCTAAGTGGGTCTTTATTTAAGTGGGGTGAATTAAAAATTAGAAAGTGAGAATTAAATGCACACTTATTCTCAACCCTTGATCTAAAGCTATCTTAGCCATTGGATTTAGGGATTCCCCAAAAGTCACTTAGGGTTAGGTTAAAGGAGGAAAAGAAGAGAAAAGGTTATTCATTTTTTTCATGACCAGATTGAGAGAAGGAGCAAGAGAGAGCAAGGAGAATTTCTGAGCAATGAGGAAGAAGAGAGCAGAACCTTGGCACACATATCGAGGTAACACTCAACAAATCCATACTGCAGGTTTACATATAGTTCAAGGCATATTTTGGGCACGTTTTTCAAGGTAGAAGTTAGAACCTTTCAACACCTTTAGCATGCATTCCTAGGCAACTGTACAACAGTTCTGGCACAAAATTTATTGTTGTTTTGTGGCATAGAAATCAAGGCAGTCCGTACAATGTACTGTTGTTCCTATGCACAGAAATCAAGGCAGAAACCATACATTATTTATTGATGTCCCTGTGCATGCAAATCGAGGAGGTTGTACATCAACATTTATTGCTGTTTGCATGCATTTCGAGGAGGTTGTACAACATCATTTAATGTTGTTTATCTAAGCACGAAAAACAAGGAATCCATACAGCATTTAAGGCTGTTTCTGTTTTGAATGTTGGCACATTTTATGAGGCGGAGGCTAAGCCCGGAAAACAAGATAAGTTGTATTTTTGTGGTTGCTGGAATTTTCTGTGTATTTCTGTTTCACTGTAAAAGCATTTTTTAGAAATAAAGAAGAGCTCTCAAACTGGTTTTCCCCAAGAGTTGTAGGGGGTTTTTCCAGGGTCACATTGACCAAAAATTAACGTGTTATTTTTTTGTGTGTGGCTGTTATAATTTCCTGAGTTTTATTTATGCATTTCCAGCACTGCGAAATTCTTAAATTTGTGTTTTCAGAAAATAATTTCATTTCCAGAATTTTGAATGTATGGTTATGGGAATGGGCATTTAACCATATGGGAGTGATAAGGTGAAACTGAAAACCGGAGTGGGGTCCAAAATTTCTACAGGAGATCGAAATTTTTCTATGGTCAGTTTCTCGGGAAATTGATGCCCTAGGTGACCTAATGTGGCTAGACCTAGGAAAGGGAGGAAAAAAGGTGAAAAATGGGGTTGAGATGATCATCCTTTGATGGACCAGTGCCTAATTCCTCTTTGGGATATGGAGTGAAAGAGAATTGTGAATACAGATTTTGTTTCTTGCTCAAGGAGGCTCCAAAAGTCAACTTCGTCCAATGTTAAAGGCAAGAGAAGAAAAGTGACTTTGAAACATTTATACTTCGTTACAAATGGTAAAGGCTTATCAAGATAACACAATCTCTAGGACATTTCATTCATCAAACATGGCCCATACATAGATAAGCTAAGTAAACACATAATTCCACATTAAACGCATGCAACAATTAGCCCTAATAATAGCTAAGTTCCAATGTATGCAACAAATGAAAAATAGCGTTAAATTTTAACTTACATGTTAGAGAATATATCCAACCAACATCACATTTGCAATATAAGAAGCTCCAAGATAGAAAAGAACCCAATCCATACATCAAAATTCATCCATCGTCCAAAATATCCACCAAGGAAAAAATGCGAAGTTCTATAATGAGAGAGAGATCCAAATCCAAGTGATGATACAAATGAATCCATCCAACTCCTATTTATACACCAATTAGGAGTTCAAATTACCTAATGGGCCTACATTAGCCCTTAAAAATAAAATAATGTGCAAATTAACTAACTTTTGGTGACAAGCCCATCAAACTAGCTGACAAATGAAATAATAAGCCTTTCAGGTTGTCAAATAATAATCTATGCATGTCATAGGGCCCTCCAAGAGGCCTGATGAGGCCCATAAGTGCCATAATGATGAATTAAATCCTCAAAAGTGATGGACAAGGGGGTGGCCCCTTGTTCTCCAAACAATAAACCTGTGGTGCTCCCAGTGGGTGTGGGGACACACCAATGACCTCATGGGTCCCCATATGAGTCGAAGATGCTTGTAGACCATCTGTAAGGGCTCATATGATGGAATGAATGCTGCCATGTCATCGTATAAGTCCTGGGACACTTGCTAGGCATTTGGTGAACCTATGGGGGCATATCGGCATAGTGTACCAAATGCATCTTCCTCGTTGGATCACTAGAAATCTCTGAACATCTCTGGGGTTCCATGGAGTGTTGTATACTGCTGTGGAGGCCCATGGCTCTCTACACACACCCTATACGTACCAATGTAGCCCTTTGGAGGGTTAGGACCTTGTATAGGGAGACCAAACCCAAATGGACACCATCTACAATCCTGCATAAGATCCAATGCGCCCCCTAGCCTTCCAGTACAACAAGTTATTAAAGTAATTGGGTAAAAGAGCTTACAAACCATGGACAACAAGTGGACACTTCGTAATGACATGCCCTTCAATAGTGGGCTTTGACATGTGCTAATGTCTCCAAGCTCCAAAGGGGGTTAACCAAGTACCTTATTATGTGGTTTCTACCTTTAGAGGGGATAGTATGTCTAAGATACATCCCTCAAATGGTGGTGGCATGTGATAAAGCGGTGAAATGGAATAGGGAATGATAGGGGCAATCCTGGGCCACATATCGGGGCACAAGGGTAGCTAGAGAAAGGGAAACCCACACTTGGGGTATGTAATGTGTAGGAGGGAGAAATCCTGGTACATGAGGTACCTCGTCCTTGATTTTTCCACCCTTCTTTATATGCCTTTTGCCTTTTATGATTTTTCTTTGATCAATTGCTCGGGGCTCAAAGGATAAGAGCATGATGTATAAGATATAACAGTGATTACCCCCCTTTTGGTAGGGCGGTTTATTGCCCTCCAGGGGTTGGGACAATCATGGGTTCTTCAATGATAAATGAGACTCATCTAGGGCCTATGGAACCAGGGTGATGGCCATGGGTATGGGGTAGATCTCATGCATTTGGCTTTTTCCCACATGCTAATTATGTTTGTCCCGACCATCTTTTGTGGTAGATTTTCCTGTTGAATGTGGCCATTTATGCTTTTACTTTTCTTTTTAGCTGCTTCAACCTCCGAGGCATCGTTCCAAGCCTAACCCAAGGTGGGGGCAAGGGAATGGGGAGGCTAACCCTATGTGAACCCAGAGAGGCAATGTGGACCCAGGTTGGAGAGGTGATTAATGGGGGTATTGTGAATGGAAGGGGAGTAGTATATGTGGACAAGGGAGCGGGACCATATAACCAAAGTCAGGGTTTCCCATGTAGTACCACCCTAAGACCAAATGGTTAGTAAAGGAGATCCAACGGGACTAAAATCCAAAGGTAACATCCCAAAAGAGATCAAGGGGACAGAAGCACAAACTAAGCCCACTCTTTTCGCTGAATCCCCCCATCAATCCATGCTTAGAAGTATCCATGATAAGTAAACCCAATACTCAATTACTAAATGAAAAGACATACCTTTAGGTTCGGGAGGACCGCCTTCAAACATACGACCAATACAAATGGGTGAGGGACCTCATGGCTGGCTCAGGTGGCAGAGAAATGGCACAACGAGCTAGTTGAGGGTTGAAAGGGGTTGTTGGCTGCTGACTGATGTCCATCATGGAGAAAAAAATTCTCCTAGGGATATCACCCACGAAGTGGTGGGTAACACTGTCCACAACCATTATACCATTCTTGGGATGCCTTCATCAAACAAATTTTCACAATATGCATCCTGGTCATCCTCAAGCACAGGACAATTAATAAATTCACCCCTAGAGCTGATCAATACTGTCAAAGTTTCACACCCTTAGGGTTATCTTTGAGATTGGTGGGTAACACTTCCCATTCATATTTTGCAATTATATATTGATTTTTTTTTCACACTAGTAACTCAAAATCTGTTTCCTCATGCACATTTGTTGTAAGCAATGAGAGGCAGGGGAGGGTGATCCCATAATGTTCTCATGAAGTGAACTACCAAGTTCACTTCAATCCAAGTATCCCCTTACAGTACACCTGAAATTCTATCACTTTGATGTCTATATATGGGAGCATGAGCATGAGGAAGAGGGATGGTGTGGTACCCTCAACCTTGCGAGCAGTCATGAAAACTCATGCCATGTGATTTCCACTACATGGATGGGAGAGAGGGCCTTGTTACCTCAAAATATAGCAGGTGTTGTGAGGGTAGCTCAAAAGGTAAAACAAGATCAAGGGACAACAATGAAATGTGGCCCACTGTCACCACATCCACAACCTCCCGCTCTTTTGTGGATTTTCACCACTAGGGAGGCTTCCCTTTAGTAGGTGACCAATGAAAGATACGATAAATCCAAGGGATAAGGTGACAAGATAATTTTATAGAAGACAACTGTTCTTAAGGACAAGGTTCAAAAGGGCAAGATAAGACAATTCACATCCTCCAATACAACCTACTTAGGGCAAAATTGATCTAGTGCTTTATGAATAGCAAGCCTAAAGGATCAACCTAGAATCACAAGGCCAAGAAAAGGCTTCCAAGCAATGAATACTAGCAACCAATGTAACAAGAAGCCTTCAACAAGCCCCAGGTTGAAGCCTAGGGAAATCTAGCACTTTTTTAGGGCAAGTCCGACCTGGGGCAAAAGAATATAACTTTGAGGTGGATGAATTAGTGACTAAAAAGGGCTGATTTTGAATACTCCTTTCAATGTTGAATACTTCCACAAGCCAATGACTTGAACATGTTGAAATTTGATGACTAAAAAGTTTCCCCAACCCAATTTTAATTTCACCTTATCACTCCCATTCAGTTAAATGCCCTTTCCCATGAACATACATTCAACGTATAGAATTCTGGAAATGAAATTTTCAGATTAAAACACATGGGATCGTCAACACATGCTGAAAATAAATATGGACATAAACAGACCAACAACACATAAAATACACATAGATTTTGGTCAACTTAGACCCAGGCAAAACCCCTTCAATCTTCTCCGGGGAAACCTGTTAGAGAGCTCTTCAAATTTATTTATCTTTCAAGTTCAGGGAAAATACATTTGCAAATAAAACAAAACAACAAAATACAACTTATCTCTTCAGCCCGAAACTCCTTGAAACCGTGACCACTTTGCCTCGATTTCCATGCCCACTTGAAGCTGAAAATATGTACTGTACTGATACTGACTGTACTGTATTTGATTCCATACAGACTGTACGGATTTCCGTACTGCTGTACGGACTGTATGGATTTTATTTTATTTATTTATTTTTAATCTCCAAAAACTTCTCTCGATCTGCGTGTAGCTCACAACATTAAATGATGTTCACACTGTACCTTCTGCTGTCTTCTATGCCTTGATTTCTGTGCCCAACTTTGCCCAGAAATCTCTCCTTCAGCTTGCTGCAACAAATTTCTCCTTCAGAACTTTTCTCCAGCCCTCAGCCTCCTTTCTCCAATCTGCTCATGAAGAATGAATGCAGTCTCTCTTTTCTTTTCCCCTTTCTGTTTCCCTAAATGACTTTTGGGCAACCCTAAGATCTAATGGCTCAGATTCATTTAGATAAAAGGATGAGAATAAATGTGCATTTAATTCTCACTTTCTATTTTTTAACTCACCCATTAAATAGAGTACCCACATTGTACTTTATGTGTAAAGTCACTTTTCACTTTATAATTTAGCATTGAATTTACCACTTATAAAGTCACGTTCACTTTATAAAGTTACACTTGGGAAAATAATTATTTTGGACACTTTTCCCTAGGTAGAGACTAACCCATGGGAACCCACTTGTCCAAGGTACATTAAAAATCAACACTCCCTCTTACCGAGGAAAGTGTTTCTCACCACACCCATCTTGTCCCTAAAATGGACATGCTTGCCTCTTGGCAAGGATTTCGTGAGAACATCGGCCACCTGCTCATCTGTCGATATATACTCCAACTTCGCTGCCCCCTTCTGAACATAGTCTTTGATGAAATGATATCTGATGTCAATGTGTTTTGACCTGTCATGAAACACTGGATTCTCCGTGAGTTTAATGCAACTTTGATTATCACAGTGAATAATCGTCAGTCTCAACTCCTTATCAAATAGGCCATACAACAACTTGCAAAGCCAAATGGCCTCACATCTAGCCTGGCTAGTGACCATATACTCAGCCTCAGAAAAGCTCAAAGCAACTGAGTTTTGCGTTCGACTGAACCATGACACAACTGCTGAACCCAGTCCGAAGCAACACCCTGAAGTGCTTTTCTTGTCAGAAGCACGCTCTGCCCAATCTGAATCTGTGTAACTTGTCAACCTCACTGCATCTCACCGCCTATAGTCCAGACCATAATCAACAGTGCCCTGCACGTAGCGAAGAATGTGCTTTGCAGCTACTCAGTGCACCCTCCTGGGCTCAACCATGAACTGGCAAGTGTGTTCACTGCAAAGCATATATATGGCCTAGTGTTGATCAGATACATCAAGGACCCAATAAGCTGCCTATACAATGTGGGATCCACCAAACTAGAATCTGAAACATGAAGCTTCTTCCAGTTGGTGATCATAGGTGTAGACATGGGTCTACAGTCTGCCATGTGAAATCTGCTCAACACATCCACAACACACTGCCCCTGCCCCAAAAAGATAATTTCTCTAGAAATGTTAAAGGGCATTTGTAAAGATGTAAGAAAGAAGAATAATTTCTCTAGAAACGTTAAAGGGTATTTGTAAAGATGTAAGAATGAAGAGAAGATACTTTATGTCAGACAACCACTTAAAGATAATGATCCAATAAAATATTCACACAAATTCCCAAGATGTAACCCAAAAGAAAATGAAAAAGCTCTAGCCTATGGTGTGTCTTGGACGAAATGATGTGCAAATTGTCAACCGTAGAAATCTAGATGGTTGTAAAGATTTAAAAATCTTAAAAACGATGGTGTATTAATAAACATTGAACACATATTGAGAAAATCACATGATACATCTAGTTTTTGGAACACTTCTAACAGAATATCATCCTAAAAGATAAGGTAAGATATTGTAATGTTGGGGTCACATTAGGAAGATTAAAACGGGGCTTTGATTTTGATATCATTGTGCCAGAAGCCACATGCTTTTTTATGTGATGGCCGCTTAAGAAAAAAGAATGGGATCTTGCCTCATAAAATATTATAGAGTTAAAATATTAGAGCCGTAAGTCAGTCCCCAGGGGGAGAATGGGATCTGCACTTTAGCTGACTGCTTAGGTATTCGGCATGTCCAACAGGGGGAGAACACGTAGAATGTGTTGCTAAGGAATAAATTAATTTCTTTTAAGGAAATGGGAAATTCAACCTAGAAGGCATATCATTAATTATCCAAAGTTTAAGCAATTGCATTTTCATCAACTTGTTACCCACTTTTCCATTAAGGTCGTAAAATCTCTAAGAAACAGTAGATGGGAAAATACACAAGCCCCCATCTCATGCAAGCAATATGGCCATGACCTAAAAGGGTAGAGGCATTGGTGAAACATCAACAAATATTTCAGTCATCCATCACTGTCTCCAATAAGATGGCATATCTTGATTGCAAAGGACTGTCAACTTGGTTTCAATGTGAGAAAGGAGTAGGTGTAAGGCATTAACAATAGTACAAAGCATGATTTCATAATATTTAGGCCATTTTTACAATGGAGAGAAATTGTTGTTGAATTAAATACTGAGTTTCAAAGGGCCATATATTCTTCTTATAATAACTACAACACAATGAGTCTTAAAGCTAAGCTTTTGTTTTTATTCCTTAATGAAAATTAGCCTTTACTCATATCTTGACAGTTGATCCTTGCATAAAACGAATATGATGTATGCTTTTCAACTAGTTTGAACAAAATCCATTCCACTTTATGGTAGGAAATTTTGTCTCAAGATTGTTATAGGATATACCTTTCCTAGGTTTACAATAAAATAATGGCCATTACCAAATGTAATTGTATCATAATATGTTAAAAAATAGTTGATACACAAATTATATTGATAGTATAGGTAGGTTGGCAAATGGATGATGTAAGGAAATGGAGAGCAAGTAATTTCATTTAGGACCAAGACTTTAAGCAAAAAAAACGCTCCCGAAAATTCTCCCTCCCTAAAAAAACCTCTCCCGAAAATGCTCCCTCCCTAAAAATAATGCTCCCTAAAATGCTCCCTAGAACGCTCCTTGAAAACCAGGGAGCGTTTTTCCTGTTTAGGGAGTGCGCTCCTGCTCGGAGCGCGAATTAGGAGCGGGTTCAGGGAGAGAGGGGGGGGAGGGGGCGCTCCCCTGCAACTCTGCTCAAGAGATAGCAAGTATTCAAACTTAAATTCAATGCCCAAAATAAACTTTGCTGAAATGAACTTAAACATAAAAATTTCAGAAATTTTACTCAGGACAACAGTAAACTTTCTTATGACAGCAGTGAGATCAGGATGCCAAATTTGTGCCAAATCAGTGAACAAACATGTCAAACATTTCTGAAATTAAATATCTTCTCAATTGTAAAAGAAAGATGCAATTCAATGCTATGATCATACTTCAGAAAACTCAAGACAGTCAATTCAAATTGTAATTTTGAGCCAAGTTGTGTATATGCAATGTGTTTGCTTAATGTCACCGTTATGGTGTTATTTAGCTTGATGTGTTAGACAGTGAAGGAATAAGGGTTTAGAAGCGAAACCTGTGGCCCCAGGCCTTAGAAGTCTTTGCCAAAATCTTCCAGCAATGAGAAAATCTGAAAAACACCAATTTCTACCCACAGTTCTCTTCAACTTCGAAAATATATCAACTCGGAAATTTAACTTTTCTCCCACAATTAAAATTTGAGGCAAAAATCTCGCTTTAACTAAAAAAAAATAAAAAATTCGAAACTCAACCACAGGCTTCAGTTTTTGTGACAATGTTTAATTAGGTGAAAAAAATTATGGTTTGAAGGCCTAGAGGCCACATTAAAGGAGAGAAGGATGCTGCGTTGAGGTAGCAGTGAGGTAGGGGGGTCAACATGAGGGTATGAGGCCGCCTATGGCAGCAAGGAAAGGCTGTCGTGGAGGAGGAATTAGGCAATAGAGGGAGAGCGGAGGTAAGTGCCGAGAGGAGAAGGGAAGGTTTCCAAGGAAAGAAGGGAGCCACGGAAAGAGAAAGATAGGACAACAAAACGAGGGTTGGAGCCAAGCAGAGGATGGGCAACGTGTGTTAGAGAATCAGAGAGGCAAAAATATTCTCTTATTCTTGATTATTTTCTTGTGATATTCTTTAGTTCTTATTATATTCTTCTTATCTTCTTTCTTCTTAGTTCATCAAGCAAATTTCAAAGCAAAAACACATAGATCAAGGACACCAGATGTGGGCCAGCAGCCAGGGCAAAATCCCACTCTAGTGGAAAACTCAGTTAATAATTCTTCTTTCAATAGTTATCTTGAGACTTTAGACATTGACTCGGACTTCCTCCACAACAGTCAACCTTCCTTTGGATCCTTCCTCAATCTGGTAGCGGTAGCAACAACAACAATACTATTCAGCAGTTTCTTCGACCTTGGAACTTCAAACTTGCTTCTGGAACTTC
This sequence comes from Pinus albicaulis, assembly GCA_034641835.2. Classification (NCBI taxonomy): domain Eukaryota; kingdom Viridiplantae; phylum Streptophyta; class Pinopsida; order Pinales; family Pinaceae; genus Pinus; species Pinus albicaulis. Next base: position 1,065,234,729 of record CM076578.1, on the reverse strand, counting down.
AATCTTGGAGGAAAGACTTCGATCTTGCTTCTAGAACTTCGATCTTGACCCAATAGAACTTCTCAAGGCAGCAACATCCAACAAAATCAACTTCGACCTATTCTTCTCTTGGCAGCAACAACTGGCAGCAACTGAAGCAGCAATTGAAGCAACAGAATAATGAGAGACTTCGATCTTCCAAACTAGAGCATGTGAGAGAGATAGATTAACACCAAAATTTCGATTTTCTTCCAATCCTTTAGCTTGTCCAAAACCATACTCCTTTTGACCCCTTCCTTCACTTCGCACTTTTTCTTGATGCAACAAATGATATTGAATTTCTGTGTGTGAGAGAGATGTCTCCAAATGAATTTGATCTCCCTACATTTATAGGCTTTTGATGAATTCAAAGTATTGGACTTGAGGCTGACTTGATCACTTGAAGGCCGACTTAATGTGGAGGCTTCATAAATCATATTTGACTCAATACGTGACCTAATTACACGAATCAAAAGCCTAGTATGGGTCAATTTAAATCTGTAATGACTTTATAAACTCAGAATAAATCCTAGAAGTCCACAATGGGGACTTTGACCTAAAATAATATGACCCAAGCATGAAACCCATGCTTTAATAAGTCATTTAATAATAATATAATACTCTTTTCTTTATTATTTTGACAAGTACAATAAATATTGATTCAAATACAATTTATGAAGGCCGAACCTAGTTACAATCTTCAACACTCCCTCTTAACTAGGGAGGTATTCATAATACACCAGTACAAGGAAGATCTCAACTATGTGAACTATGAAGATTTTTTATGCACTTTAATGCCATGGACTAGATTCCTGACCAGGGCAATCTATCCATTGGTCACTCAACAATTTAGGCACTGCAATGCTATGGACTAGATTCCTGACCAAGGCAATCTATCCAAGTGGGACTAAGATGGAGTAAAGCTTTCAACCTCTATAGGTACCATCAAGCTTACTTACTAACCATCAACCCAGGGAACTAGGTGCACATCCACTCGATGCCACCCTCCCCATCAGACATCAAAACAACGTGTCGTCCCGATGTCTTTCCAGGCAATGCTTCACTCACAAAGCCTTAACATTCATTGATCCGACAGATCAAGTATAACCAATCTCTCCCAATCAAACTGATTGGTAGCATGCTATCAAATTTTTTTTTCGAGAGATTCACCTGTACAAACACAACCCCAATCAACAATATATAATCAAAGCAAACCTTCGGGGTTTCGATGTTGCCCTTCAACTAATCTCAGTAGGACTATCGGTTGAATCTTTGAGAGAAGATTCCTTTTCCCTACTTCTTATGTAGCAACATTTCTTCCAGTATATATTCTCCAATCAAGACCTATGTTGTCCCCTCCCTCTTAACTAGGGAGAGTTCTTTTATCCGGGCTCCCTCTTAATCTAGGGAGATTAATTTCTTCCTTCAGTGTTGGAGAACCTTTCATGGCTTCCATCCTTCTCATCTTATTAACTTCTCTTACAGACTTCTTCACCAATATAATGTACCTGCATAACTTAGATAGCAAGTACAACCAATTCTGTAGAAGCATGAATTTAGTCGTAATAAAAACTTACAGTAGTGGAAGAATTTAGACTTTACATAATCAACAAGAGTCTGTACTTCAATACTTCAATAAGCATATCATATGATTAGACAATGTTAATATATCAGACATATATTGACCTAGACTAAGCTAGGGATTCAATTAAAGGAATATATACCTAGGGTTTCATTCCTAGGACTTTTCATGACAAGGATTTTGCTTTTAGACCTAACCAAAACCTAGGGTTTCGGTTCATGTCAAAGCAAACTCTTATTCTATCAAAACTTCAAAGGTTCGAGATTTCAAACAACATCATTTCAACCCTAATAAGTTAGAGCTTTCATGATCATATCAAAATCCCAAACATGACATCATCAATATATCAATTAGTATAACAATTTCTTCATTAATAACCCTAAGTAGGTTTAGGGTTTCACACATTATCAACATAACCGTAGGTTAGGGTTTTCCAGAGAACCTTTCAAGGTTCTTTTATGCAAATAATCAGAGATATATGAGGTGGGTAAATTCATCAGATAATGAATCATCCCTAACAAGAATCTTTTAAGATTCAGAAGAGCTAGACACAACGATAGTTAGTAATGTAGAATTGATATACCAAAGAGAATAACAAGACTTTATAATCTAAGACATACCTTTGATATTTTGACAAACCTTTTTGATTCCAATGCTTTGTCTAGTGAGGCCTTCTTTCTTAATCCTTGAGCATTCAATAGGTTAATTCCTAGACAAGGAAATAGAGGTAGAAAGGTGATTAGTATTTAATATAATCAAAACTTTAAATGAATATATGAAACCAAAATTGAGAGGGAATGAGATACTTATCTTGAGGAGTTGTTGTGGGCTCCCTGCAAAGCTTTGAGGGATACCTAAAAACTTATAAAACAAGAAAATGTCTTTCTAAAAAGATGTTAAACCTATAACGAAATATAAAATATACAAATGAAATATCTAAAGTTAAGAACAAGGGGCTTAGTAATGTAAGTCCCTTATGTCATTCTCTTCGGGCTTTGCTCTCTTGGGAGAGGATACTTCTTTAGCCACATTTGCATGATTTCTATCTCTTTTCTTGCTTCTAGGATTGTCGAGACACTCACTTCTATAGTGCCTTATTTTATGACAATGATAACATTCAATTTTGGACATATCAACCTTCCTCCTTAGCCCTTTCTTCTTGAAGTTTCCTTTGTGATGAGCAATATAAGCATTTGAGACTTCTTCATTGTTGGCTACCATTGAGATTCTTAACTATTCTTGATTGTAGGCTGTCCATAGTTCCTCAAAGGTGGGAGTTTCTTTTCAGCTGTTAAGCCCCAAAGCAAATGCACTCCAAGTAGGTGGCAGCTCTAGTAGAGCTGTGATCACAAGTTCTTTGTCTATCACCATTTCATCAATGGCAAGAAGGTCATCTCTTATTTGTGCTATCTTCACAAAGAAAGTGGCTACAATATCCTTCTTGGTCATCTTAGTGGTCCTTAGTTCATTTTTCAAGCTTGCCACCTTTTCAATATTCTTGATGGTGAATAGTTTTGACAAGACTTCATAGATTTCTTGGGCAAGATTAATGTTTGTTATGAAGGGGACAAGGTTGCCCTTTATGCCTTCAACAATCAAAGTCATAACCACTAATTCCATTGTTAAAATTTGGGTACCAGAGGATAAGTGGTTCCCTAAGGCTTTGATCTTTGGCCTAGGGAAAAGTGTCCAAATTTATTTGTACTTCTTCTCCTAAAGTGATTTTATAAGTGGTAAACTCAGTCTAATATTAAAGTGACTTTATAAGTGATAAAGTTACATTCTAATTTTAAAGTGACTTTATTAAAGTCGATGAAGAATTAAAAAGTGAAAAAGTGACTATGGAAATAAAAGGTTAAGTGGGTCTTTATTTAAATGGGTGGGTTAAAAAATAGAAAGTGAGAATTAAATGCACATTTATTCTCAGCCCTTGATCTAAAGCTATTTTAGCCATTGGATTTAGGGATTCTCCAAAAGTCACTTAAGGTTAGGGTAAAAGGAGAAAAGAAGAGAAAAGATCATTCATTGTTTCATGAGCATTTTGAGAGAAAGAGAAGAGAGAGCAAGGAGAAAATTTTTGAGCAGGGAGAAGTTGAAGGAGGGCAACAATGAGGCACCCACAACAAATTCGTACACCATTTATTGGCACGCATTCCAAGACAGAATTCGTACAACATCATTTGGCACACATTTTGAGGAAGGTACAACACAGAAATCGAGGAAGAAAAGGACAACAGTCAAATGCACGAAAATCGAGGCAGATTTGGGCACAAATTTCGAGGACTGCTGTACATTTCCGTACAGTTCGTACTGTCTGTATAGGCTGTTCTGGGCACATAAATCGAGAAGGTTGTACAACATTTAATGCTGTAAAATTTACTGTTTTTCTGTTTGCTGTTGGCATGTTTTTCGAGGCGGAGTTTATGCACGGAAATCGAGATAAGTTGTAATTTGTGGTTGTTGGAATTTTTACTGTGTATTTCAGTTTCTCTGTAAAAGTTTTTTCAGAAATAAAGATGAGCTCTCAAACTAGTTTTCTCCAAGAGTTGTAGGGGGTTTTTCGAGGGTTACATTGACCAAAAATCACTGTGTCATTTTCTGTGTGTCGCTGTTATATTTTCACTGTGTTTTATTTTAACATTTTCAGCAGTGGTAAAATCTCCAAATTTGTGTTTTCAGAAATTATTATCATTTCCAGATTTTAATATTTTTATCATGCTTGGATTTAAAACTAAATGCATGGAGTGATAAGGGAAAACTAATAACTGGAGTGGGGATAGAAATTCTACATGGTATCGGAGCTTAGTTGGCTGGAAATTGTAGTTGAGACAACAGAGTGAAAATTACAGCACGCTGATTTTTACACAGAAAACTGAAAACCTTTACCCAGATTTGAAACTTCAGTTTTGTAGGACAATGAATCATGTTTTTGGGTTTGAAGGTTGAAGACAGTTTAGATGGGCAGAGTAACTATAGTGCATGGAGGGAGAGAATCCAAAGTATCTTTGAGGAAGCAAAAGTCTGGGGCATTATGGTACATACCACACAACACCTAGTAGCAATACCTGCTGACCCTGTACAGTTAGCAGAGTTCAATAAAAAGAATGCTAAGGCCAAAAGACTGATTTTGGATGGAGTCAAAGATCATGTCATTCCTCATGTGAGAGGAAAGACTTATGCACATGAGATATGGACTGCCTTGACCGAGCTTGACCAGAGCTCAAATGAGAACGAAAAGATGGTCCTAAAGGAGAAACTGAAGGCCATAAAAATGGCTAAGATTGACAGTGCTACAACATACCTCATCAAGATCACTTCAGTGAGAGATGAGTTGGTAGTCGTAGGTGAGACCATTGCACCCACTGAGTTGGCGAGGATAGCTTTGAATGGACTTCCCAAGTCTTGGGAGAGTTTTGTAGATGGTATTGTTGTACGTGAGAACCTTCCCGGATGGGAAAGGTTGTGGGATGATTGCATTCAGAATGAGATCAGGAAGAACCATCTAGGGGCAGCCAAACAGGGGGAGGAGGATGACAATGTGGCATTGTTGGCAAGAGGCAAGAAAGGCAAAGCAAAGAAGGGAGCTTCCACCAGTGGAGGCAAAGGGAAAGGTAAAGGCAAGCAACAGAACAAAGAGAAGGACTATTCCAAAGTCAAATGTTGGAATTGTCAAAAGGCGGGACACTATGCTGTTGTGTGTCCAAAGAAGAAGAACAAGAAAGGGAAAGAGAAAACCGTGGCAGCTTCTGCAGAGATAGAGGGCTTCTTAGAGAGCTTTGATCGAGAGTTGGATTCATAGCTTGTGAGGACTTTAGTGCAGTTTCACTTGCCACACAGGTTCAGAGGGAGTGTGCACTCTCTTCTACTAGCAGAGCATCTTCTAGCATTTGGTATGTTGACAGTGGCGCTTCACGCCATATGACAGGAGTCAGGGAGTACTTTTGAGAGCTATGAGAGAGTGACACTGATATGGAGGTAGTACTTAGCGATGACAACATTGTTAGAGCAGTCAGTGTTGAAACATTGACATTTGATAGGGAACACAAACCTCCCTTGAAAGTGTCAGATATGTGCCTGGAATGAAGAAGAACTTGATATCTGTCTCAGCACTTGAGGGCAGAGGTTATGAGGTGTTGTTCAAGAGAGGGAAAGTGCTCATATATCCTAGGGGCACTCCAGCTGATCAACTAGAGTGATTGGTGTGCGCCATGCCAAGGTGTACAAGTTCTCATTCTAGCCCCTAATTGCATTGAGTAGCAGTACCAGAGACAGGACCGACAACAGATCTAGCAGTTCAAAGTTGTGTGAGATTTGGCATTGCAGGATGGGTCACATGTATCATGGGGCCTTGAGAATATTGCGGGAGATCACCATTGGTGTGCCAGAGTTCTGATCACCTTGATGTATCCAGAGGATGTGCTATGGGGAAGTTTGCAAAATCCCCTTTTCCCAGTAGTGACAGCAGGACGACATGGATCCTTGACTTGATTCATTATGATGTGAGTGGTCGGATGTCTCATGTGTCCTTGAGTGGCTTTGAGTATTATGTCTTATTCATTGATGACCACTCCAAGAAGACATAGATTTATTTCTTGAAGACCAAGAGTGAGGTCTTCAAGCGGTTTCAAGAGTTCAAAGCTCTTATGGAGACCCAGCCAGGTAGGAAGGTCAAGGTACTCAGGTTGGACAATGGAGGTGTGTATACTCTTGGTGAGTTTGTGGATTTTTGTGCTGAGGCAGGCATTAAGAGGGAGTTCACGGTTCCTTACAACCCCCAACAGAACGGGGTGGCAGAGAGGAAGAACAGATCCATTGTAGGGGTTGCCAAAGCCATGCTTCACGATCCGGGGTTACCTTTGTATTTGTGGGCAGAGGCCTGCAACACTGCTGTTTACTTGCAGAACAGGCGTCCACATCGTGCCTTGGGGAATGTGACTCCTAAGGAGGCTTTCACATGGAAGAAACCTGATGTTGGGCACTTTCTTATCTTTGGGTGCCTTACATATTCCTATATCCCCAAGGAGAAAAGGACCAAGCTAGAACCTACTGCAGACAAGGGCATCTTTGTGGGTTATAGCGAGCCCTCGAAAGCTTACCGGATTTACATTCTTGCAAAGAGGAAAGTGGTTGTCAGGCGAGATGTAAAGTTTGAGGAGGAGAGAGCTTTCAGGAGGTCACGGGAGTTAGAGTATTTAGAGTCACCAGACCCTTAGCAACAGCTAAGTTAGTCGCAGGGATCCAGTGCACAAGGTGCAGGAGGCCAGGGATCAGGAGGTATATCTATTACAGTGTCAGGTCCATCAGTGAGCAATGCCTCTCAGAGTCAGGCGAGGGGATCTTTGGGCAGCATGCAAGGCAGTTCACTGGATAGTCCACTAATGGACAACTCGCATGGTACTTAAGCTTCTACAGGCACAAGTACATGTATGAGGTTAGTTGGCAGGCCTTCAGGAGTTCAGGCTTCTGATGATGATGAGGATTCTTTCACTTCGGTGGAAGTAGATTCAGGGAAGAGGAAGCCCAATTGGCTTCAAGACACCTTGCGCGAGGCCACATCAGTTGCTGGGCCAAAGAGACAGGTCAGAGAGAGTAAACCACCTGAGCAGTTCTGTATTTACATGGCATTGGTAACAAGCATCGTTGATACTGAGCCTTCTAGTTATGAAGAGGGAGCCAACCAACAGGTCTGGAGAGAGGCCATGATGGACGAGTATTCTTCTATTATGAAGAACAATGTTTGGGAGGTGGTGCCTAGGCCTGGATGTAAATCAGTTGTTACTTCCAGATGGCTCTACAAGATAAAACATGCTGCAGATGGCAACAGTTCAAGGCTCGGTTTGTGGCGAGAGGGTTCTCATAGGTAGAGGGAGTTGACTATGAGGAGACCTTCGCTCCCGTGGATCGATATACATCTATTCGCTCCATTATATCGATTGCAATAGAGATGGATGTGAAGATTGCCTTTCTCAATGGCTTCATTCAGGAGGAAGTTTATATTGAGCAGCCGTAGGGTTTTGAGGTGCATGGGAAGGAGACCCATGTATGCAAATTGAAAAAGGCACTCTATGGTCTGAAGCAAGCTCCTAGAGCTTGGTACTCTCGAATTGATACATAGTTGCAGCAGTTGGGTTTCACTAAGAGTGAGGCTGATCCGAACCTATACTTCATTGTGGTAGGTGAGGAGCCTCTCATCTTGGTGTTGTATGTTGATGACTTGGTCATCACTGGAGCTAAGAGACTCATTGAGGGCTGTAAGAGAGATCTTGCTTCAGAGTTTGAGATGAAGGATATCGGTTTGATGCATTATTTTCTAGGATTGGAGGTGTGTCAGGAGGAGGGGCATTTCTTCCTGGGACAGGGGAAGTACATTGTGGATATTCTTAGCAGATTTCACATGGAGGACTGCAAACCCATGTCTACACCTATGATCACTAATTGGAAGAAGCTTCACGCTTCTGATTCCGAGTTGGTGGATCCCACACTATACAGACAACTGATTGGTTCATTGATGTATTTGGTCAACACTCGACCAGATATATGTTTTGCAGTTAACACTATGAGTTAGTTCATGTGTGAGCCCAAGAGAGTGCACTGGGTGGCTGCAAAACACATTCTTCGTTACTTGCAGGGTACTGTGGATTTTGGTTTGGACTATAGACAGGGTGATGGAGTGAGATTGGCAGGGTACACAGATTCAGATTGGGCAGGTTGTGCTTCAGACAAGAAGAGTACTTTAGGGTGTTGTTTTGGGTTGGGTTCGGCAGTTGTGTCATGGTTAAGTTGGAAACAACAGTCAGTTGCATTGAGCTCAGCTGAGGCAGAGTATATGGCTGCTAGTTTGGCTAGTTTTGAGGCCATATGGCTTCGCAAGATGTTGTTTGGTCTATTTGGTCAGGCATTGAGACCTTCTATGATTTACTACGATAATCAGAGTTGCATAAAAGTCACGGAGAATCCAGTTTTTCATGACAGGTCAAAGCTTATCGGGATCAAGTATCACTTCATTCGAGACTATGTCCAAAAGGGAGTAGTCAAGCTTGAGTACATTTCCACAGATGAGCAGGTAGCGAACATCTTCACCAAAGCCTTACCAAGGGGCAAACATGTCTACTTAGAGACAAGATGGGAGTGGCGAGGAACACTTTCCTTGGTAAGAGGGAGTGTTAAAATTTGGGTACCAGAGGAGAAGTGGTTCCCTAAGGCTTTGATCTTTGGACTAGGGAAAAGTGTCCAAATTTATCTGTACTTCTTCTCCTAAAGTGACTTTATAAGTGGTAAAGTCAGTCTAATATTAAAGTGACTTTATAAGTGATAAAGTTACATTCTAATTTTAAAGTGACTTATTAAAGGCAATGAAGAATTAGAAAGTGAAAAAGTGACTATGGAAATCAAAGGCTAAGTGGGTCTTTATTTAAGTGGGTGAGTTAAGAAATAGAAAGTGAGAATTAAATGCACATTTATTCTCAGCCCTTGATCTAAAGCTATCTCAGCCATTGGATTTAGGGATTCCCCAAAAGTCACCTAGGGTTGGGGTAAAAGGAGAAAAGAAGAGAAAAGATCATTCAGTCTTTCATGAGCATTTTGAGAGAAAGAGAAGAGAGAGCAAGGAGAAAATTTCTGAGCAGGGAGAAGTTGAAGGAGGGCAGCAAGGAAGCACTCATAACAAATCCGCACAACTGGAGTTTGCATGCATTCCAAGGCAGCAAATCCGTACAACATTTATTGGCATGCATTCCAAGGCAGAATTTGTACAACAACATTTGGCACACATTTTGAGGAAGGTACAACACAAAAATCAAGGAAGAAAAAGACATCAGTCAGAGGCACGAAAACTGAGGCAGATTTGAGCACATATTTCGAGAACTACTGTACATTTCCGTACAGTCCGTACAAGTTGTTCTAGGCACATAAATTGAGGAGGCTATACAACTTTTAATGTTGTTTTTCATTTTGTTGTTGGCATGTTTTCCGAGGCAGAGTTTATGCATGGAAATCGAGATAAGTTGTAATTTGTGGTTGCTAGAATTTTTACTGTGTATTTCAGTTTCTTTGTAAAAGGTTTTTTCAGAAATAAAGATGAGCTCTCAAACTGGTTTTCCCCAAGAGTTGTAGGGGGTTTTTCCAGGGTCACATTGACCAAAAATCACTGTGTCATTTTCTGTGTGTGGCTGTTATATTTTTAGTGTTTTATTTCAACATTTTTAGCAGTGGTAAAATCTCCAAATTTATGCTTTCAGAAATTATTGTCATTTCCAGATTTTAGTATTTTTATGATGCTTGGATTTAAAACTAAATGCATGGAGTGATAAGGGAAAACTAATAACCGGAGTGGGGACAAAAATTTTACATCCAATTCTCTGAATTTTACCTTATCTACATCACTTGGGTCTTCTGGGGGCTTCTTCACTTTTCCCTTTACAAAATCTAAGACCTTGTTCTTTTCAAGGATGATGTCAATCCTATTTTTCCAAGATCTATAATTTAAAGCTCCTTCAAGCTTGTTCTCTCCCTTGATAGTGTTAGACATCTTCGCTGTAGGTATTGAAGACTTCTTTCCTTAAAGAGTTTCCTCTAATGAACTTCTTATGTCTCCTTAATCAAATCCTTGAGACTACCTTTTCCTTCTTTGTTCACCAAAGCTCTGAAACCATGTTAGAGAATCAGAAAGGCAGAAAAATTCTCTTATTCTTGATTATTTACTTGTGATATTCTTTAGTTATAATTATGTTCTTCTTATCTTCTTTCTTCTTAGTTCATCAAGCAAATATCAAAGCAAAAGCACATAGATCAAGGACACCAGATGTAGGTTAACAACGAGGGAAAAACCCCATTCTAGGGGAAAACCCAGTCAATAATTCTTCCTTCAATAATAATCTTGAGACTCTAAACCTTGACTCGGAATTCCTCCACACCAAGTCAGTCTTCTTTTTGATCCTTCCTCAATTTGGTAGCAGCACCACCAACAACAACACTATGCATCAGTTTCTTCGACCTTGTTTCTGGAACTTCGATCTTGGAGGAAAGAGTTCGATCTTGCTTCTAGAACTTCGATCTTGACCCAATACAACTTCTCAAGGCAACAACATCCAACAAAATCAACTTCGACCTATTCTTCTCTTGGCAGCAGCAACTGCAACAACTGAAGCAACAACTGAAGCAGCAGAATAATGAGAGACTTCGATCTTCCAAACTAGAGCTTCCAAACTAGAGCACGTGAGAGAGAGAGGGAGTAACACCAAAATTTCGATTATCTTCCAATCCTTTAGCTTGTCCAAAACCGTACTCATTTTGACCCCTTCTTTCACTTCGCACTTTTTCTTGATTTAGCAGATGATATCGAATTTCTGTGTGTGAGAGAGATGCCTCCAAATGAATTCGATCTCCTTGTATTTATAGGCTTTTGATGAGTTCGAATTACTGGACTTGAGGCCGACTTGATCACTGGAAGGCCGACTTGATGTGGAGGCTTCATAAATCATATTTGACTCAATACTTGACCTAATTACATGATTCAAAAGCCCATTATGGGTCAATTTAAATCTGTAACGACTCTATAAACTCATAATAAAACCTAGAAGTCCACAATGGGGACTTTGACCTAAAATAATATGACCCAAGCATGAAACCCATGCTTTAATAAGTCATTTAATAATAATATAAAATTCTTTTCTTTATTATTTTGACAAGTACAATAAATATTGATTCAAATACAAGTTATGAAGACTGAACCTAGTTACAATCTTCAACAATGTGAGGAATAAAACATGACGCAGAGAAGGAAGGGATAGGAAGCGTTGAGGAAAGGGAAGAACAGATGGGAAGGCAGGGAGATAGGAGGCAGCGTGAGGTTGTGGATGAGGTGACAGACAACGACAAGGATGCAAAGGGTTTGGACAAGGGTAAGGCAACCACGGGTAACAAGGGAAAGGCTACATCGGAGGAGAAGGCATATTGTCGAGAGCAGAAGGTAATGATGCCGAGGAGGATGGGGCAGCAAAGGAGTCACGACAGGGCGAACGGAGGGCTGGAAAGGTAAGGAAAAAGCAGGGCTGCAGAGAGATAAGGTGAGGGCCGAGAAGGATAAAGGGACAGGAGGCTGTTCGTGGCCCTCAAAAAATATTTTTAAATACAAACCCTTGCCCAACATTTAAACTTCACTTCTAGATTTGTGTATTTTGCCGCAAAATTGATCTCAGAAATTTATCGAACTCAAGTTCTGAATTTTCACTGAATAATCCTTGAATTATTTGGCCCTGCAAACAATATTTGAGACAAGATCTTTCCCTCCAGGGCCTAGATCTGTCTCAAAAGTTAAAACTCCAAATTTGCCTTGAAAAATTTGAAATCTTCACCTGCACAAATAAAAGATAAAATACCCAAGACCCTATATATATATATATATATATATGAAACCCCAATGTTAAAAAATTAAAACAAAATTACTTCAGATCTATACAATTAAAATACAAATCTACTAGATCTAAGGAGTATGAGTCCAACTCCGCTCCCAGATCTGTAGATTTAAGCTCTTCCCAACCATATCTATCAATTAAATCCAATATATAAAAGATAACTGATTTAAAATGAGGCACTAGCCAAGAAACCCTATAAAAGAAATTTCGTTAGATAAATCCTGGGGTTTTAATCAGGAAGACTCTTCAGATCTTATGCCTTGGGAGAGGAGTTCCCCTCACACCTAAATTCTCAAATACAAATGATTTTTGCACAATCAAGATCAAGTCGTCAGATTGATAAAGATATAAAATAACAATGAAATCTTCAAGAATTAGAGATCCTTGCTAATCCAATTAAATTAAAATGCTATTTTAAATCCAATAACCTATGCAATAAGTTATTCCATGAAGGCTAATAATCAACAACTTATAAAAATAATATTCAGCAGAACATTAAGAACAATATTACCATAAGATGTAGAAGAGGAACACCACCATCAATGAAAACCCCAAAGACTTTGCATTATTATTATTCCAGAAAAGTTACAAGAGAGTTTCAAGAGGAATTGCACGACTCAAGGATTAGATCCTTTGTGTGACAATTTAATTTATAGATAAACTCTCCAAACAGCTAGTTGGCTTGATCCCCGTCAAAGTAATCTCGACCATTGATAAAGATTTAATTATCTTTTAATCAACATCATCAAATTATTTATTTTTGAGGAATTTTCGAATTTCTCTTTTAATTCCTTTTTAATTAACTCAAAATTAATTATTTTGAGTTAATTTCCTAAAAAATTGACTTTGACTTAACCTCCAAGGCCCAAGGGTTCAAATTTTTTTGAAATTTTCAATATTGCCTTGGTGGGGGACCTCCGAATTTTTTTTCTTTTCAGAAGCCACGAATTTTTTAATTTGGAGAATTTATCTTTCCTAAAACTTAAATTTAATTAATTAAATTTATGGCTTACGATTTTTAATTTATTTTTACCAGAAAATTTAATTAATTGACACATGAGTGGATTATTAATTTTTTCCAACTCTCTAATATTTTAGCACCATGGCTAAAATATTATTTACATAAGATAATTACATTTAACCCATGATGGGGGAACACCTGTTCGTTATAGACCTTCAATTATTTACCCCATTCTGCGATTCAAATATGATCTAGTAGACTAAGTGATTTGTAATAAAATAATTTAGCCAACTAGCTAAAATGATTCCCAAATCACATTTACAAAGACTCGATAAAAACACCAGGACTCATCTAAGTTCTTGACGACAAAATCCACCCTAGCTAAAAACTCCGTCGATCATTTGTGTTTAGAAACACAGATGAATCAGTGAGATAAAAAACCTCCTAGGATGAAATTCGTCATCAAATTATAGGTTTACCTATGTTGTTACATACATTATGGTCTTACTAAGATCATTTACATTATAAACATGTAGAATGGGTTTACAACATTGACAAATTGTTGAGTGATGATGAATCCTGGATGATTTGAAAACTGGAGCCTGATGAAATCCCTTTTGCGAAAAAAGGGTGTACTGCTATAGGGTAGTTAACATGGAGTGGTCAACAAGACCCTCACCTAGCCTAGATGGCTAGGGTTTGGGCCTAGATTAACCTAAGGAGGAGCCGTCCAACCCAACGAGAGAGAGTGTTTAGCCAAGGAGGGCTGACTCAGGGCCTAGAGGCCCTAAGCTGCAAGACTCAAGTGCCAAATTTGCAATGCCTAGCCTCTAAGAGGGAGCCGCTAGCACTATAGGGCCTTTTTCACTTAGCCGCTGGGGTTTTGAGGCCTTTTTGGCTTGGATGCAAGGGTTTCTAGGGCCTTTAGCCCTAGCCGCAACCCCAAATAAGCCTCTTGGACTAGGCCGCATGCCTAGTTGGGCTTGAATTTTGTATTTCAATCGATTTTGGCACTAACAATTTGTGATTGTAGGCCTAAAGTGATTTTTGGCGAAGGTTTGAGTGGTTTCTCATTGTTATTTTGTAATTGATCCATGAAATTTTTAGTTTATTGGCTAATTATTGGTTTTGCATGGTGTTGACCACTTTGTGTCAACGACCCTATCGCAGTACACCTCTTTTTTCACAAAAGGTATTTCATCATGTTCCAATATTCAGATCATCTAGGATTCATCATCAATCTTCAGTTTGTTAAAGTTGTAAACCCATTCTGCATGTTTATAATGTAAATGATTTTAGTAAAACCATAATGTATGTAACAGCCTAGGTAAGCTTATAATTTTGATGATGATTTTCATTTTAGGAGGTTTTTTGTCTCACCGATTCATCTGTGTTTCTAAACACAAATGATCAACAGAGATTTTCTCTCCAGACTCACCCCAAAGCTAGGGTGGATTTTGTCGTCAAAATCTTACGTGAGTCCTAGTGTTTTTTATCGAGTCTTTGTAAAAGTGATTTGGGAATAATTTTAGCTAGTTGGCTAAATTATTTTACAACTCTCTTGGTCTACTAGATCATATTTGAGTTGCAGAATTGGGTAAATAATTGAGGGTCTATAACGAACGGGTGTTTCCCCTTCATGGGTTAAATGTAATTATCTTATGTAAATAATAATTTAGTCATGGTGCTAAAATATTAGAAGGTTGGAAAAAATTATTAATCCCCTTATGTGTTAATTAATTAAATTTTCTGGCAAAAATAAATTAAAAAATCCTAAGCCAGAAATTTAATTAATTGGAGTCAAAATTAAGTCTTAGGAAAAATAAATTCTTCAAATTAAAAAATTCGTGGGTTCTAGAGAAATTAATTTTTGGAGGTCCTTCAACTAGGGAATATTGAAAATTTCAAGAAATTTTGGACTCTTGGGCCTTGGTGGTTAAGTCAAAGTCAATTTTCTGAGGAAATTAGCTCAAAATAATTAATTTTGAGTTAATTGAAAAAGAATTAAAAAAAAATTCGAAAATTCGATGATGGTGATTAAAAGATAATTAAATCTTTATCAACGATCGAGATTAATTTGACGAGGATCAAGCCAACTAGCCGTTTGGAGAATTTATCTATAAATTAGAGGTCATTTGTCACACAAAGGATTCGATCTTTTAGTCGTGTACTTGCTCTTGAAGCTCTCTTATAATCTTTTATGGAATAATAATAACACAAAGTCTTTGGGGTTTACATTGATGGTGGTGTTCCTTTCCTGCATCTTATGGTAATATTGTTTTTAATGTTTTGTTGAATATTATTTTTATAGGTTGTTGATTAATAGCTTTCGTGGAATAATTTATTGCACATGTATCTTGCATAGGTTATTGGATTTAAAATAACATTATAATTTAATTGAATTAGCAGATATCTCTAATTCTTGAAGATTACATTGTTATTTTACATCTCTATTAATCTGACAGTTTTAATCTTAAGTGTGTAGAAATCATTTGTATTGGAAAAATTGGGTGTTTGGGGAAGTCCTCGGCTGGACCAGCTGACTCCCAGGACATAAGATTTTAAGAGTCTTTCTGATTTAAATCCCTACACTTACCTTACGAATTTCCTCTTGCAGGGTCTTTGGGGCTTGTACCTCATTTTTAAAATTAATTATCTTTTATAAATTGTGCTCAATAGATAGATCTGGATAGAAAGAGCTTATATCTACAGATCTGGGAGCGGATTTGGACTCATACTCCTTAGATCTGATAGATTTGTATTTTAATTGTATAGATCTGAAAAAATCTTATTTTTATTTTCTAACTTTGGGATTTGAGATTTATTTTTCAAATATTTTGTATATATAATGGGTCTTGGGTTTGCTTTTTCATTTGTGCAGGTATAGATCTGAGAGTACTCAAGGAGATTTTCGAAATTTGAGACAGATCTAGGCCCTGGAGGGCAAGATCTGGTCTCAAATCTTGTTTGCAGGGTCATATTTCAAAATTTTCAGTAAGGGAAGAAGATCGGGGTTTGATAAATTTTCGGTGAAGTTTGGAAAATTTGTTTGGCCCTAAAGGCCTAATGCAAGCCCTTTCTCTCTTCTGCGGCATCAATTTCAGGCTTGCCCAAGCCTGCAAACCTTCTTCTCTCAGCCCTTCCTCTTTTCTCCCCTCTTCCTCTCGGCCCTTACCTTCTTTTTTCCTTTCCGCAGCCCTAAAGCCGTCACCTAACTCTGCTCCGCTGCCTTATTCCTCTCGGCCTGTCTGACCCGCAGCCCTCAAAACCGTCACTGCTTCCTTCCCCTCTTTCTCCGCAGCCCTGCCTCCCTTTTCCCTTACCTCTTCCTATTTTCCTTATCCCTCCGTGGCCCTCATCTCCTCCCTTCCTGCTGCCGCTGCCCCTTAGCTGCAGACTCCTTCTCGGCACTTGCTCCTATCTCCCTCCTTTTTTCTTCCCTCCGCTCCTCTTCCCTCTCACAGGCCCTTGCTCCTGCTAGAACCCTCTTCAGCTCAGCCTTCACGCAGTATCTTTTCACTCTGTCTGCTAGGCTCCTTTCCTGCAGCTGCCTCATCTCGCTTTCGCTGCTGTTCCCTCACCTGCTTGACTTTTCCTCCATTTTGCTGCCATCTCCTCCTTGCAGCCTCTTTTCACTGCCTCGTTTGCAGCTGCCTGTAGCAGCTTCCCAAGGATTCAAAACAACCTTTCAATTTGCTCGCCAAAACTCACAAATTCTTGCAGTCAGTGACTTAAAATTTAAAGTATTTCCTGAGTTATATTTGGCATCAAATCTGAAGGTGGATAATCTAGTTTGAAGGAATCTTCAAAGCCTTAGGGCTCTCTAGTGTGCTTTTTCTAACCTTATCCTAGTATCTCAAGACATCTAAACTGTGAATTTAATTAAACACATTGGCAAGTTAATCACTGGGATAAAAGCTACAATTTGAATGACTGTCTCATACTTTCTGAAGTCTAATCAGTCACCTGAATTGCATCTTTATTTTAGGTATATTCTGAGAAGACAGTTAAATCAGAATTGTTTAAAATATTTGTTCACTAACTTGGCATTTGTTTGGCATCTAAAGTATACTGCTGTCTTTAAAAAATTTCACTGCTGTCCTAAGTAAAATTTCTGAATTTTTTTAGTTCATTTCAGCAAGGTTATTTCTGACATTTAAATTTAAGTTTGAATACTTGCTATCATACACTTAAGTTTGCTGCCTAAAAGGAACTTAATCTCATTTGGATTGGTGATTAGATCTGAGAGACTGATTAAGTGAATGATAAATGTGCTGAGATCAAATTTTTTGAGTTTAGTGGCATTTGAAAAGTTTATTCTAAAGTGCATGAGACTTGGATCTAATTAGATATTTGGGCTATTTGGAAATCTTTTGGCTAGTTATTTCTGAGTTTCAAGTATTTGTTATCAGCAATTTCAGTAAGATTGGGTAAGCATTCTA
Organism: Pinus albicaulis; assembly: GCA_034641835.2. Classification (NCBI taxonomy): domain Eukaryota; kingdom Viridiplantae; phylum Streptophyta; class Pinopsida; order Pinales; family Pinaceae; genus Pinus; species Pinus albicaulis. The sequence goes on along the minus strand of CM076578.1, from coordinate 1,065,217,314 downwards.
TTGTGAATTTGTGGCCAATTGAGCATTTCAATCATTTTACTTTGTTAGCACTTTACAAAATCGAAATTTATCTTTGTGATTGGGATTATACATTGAATCTTTGCTTAAGTACTTAGCGTACAACTCAGAATGAAATCGTAATCTAAGTGCTTCAAGGCTTTTAACAATCTTGCTTCGTCTTCAAATCTTGCCTTGCATTTCGCATTCTAAGATAGTCTTGCATTTAATAACCGACCTCCAAGCATAAGCTTGGTTGATAGAGAGTTGGGTATACCCATTCATCTTTGCTTGAGAAGCCTTCCTTTATTAGTATTTAAAACGGTGACCTTGCAGTCGTTAGAGCCACAGTCTCTATAGCGCCGAAGACACTAGGTATGTTAGATTTCAAGCAGAGGGATCATTAATCACACCCTCATATGGTTCACCTTGTCTTCTCTCTGCTACTTACTACAAAGTTTAGGCTCAACACAGTAAGGATCAAGGGTCATATTTAGAAGAGGCATTTAAATAAAATCAACCAAGATTTCTGCATTTCATATAGGCTAGTTGATCATCCATTAAAGCAACATTTGTTATCTTGTGACTTGATAAACCATTTATCCTGCAAGTTTATTCTTCTGAGCATTGTAATTAAAAGCACTGGTCTCATAACTTTAAATCTGAATTGTCTAATCTAATTGAATATCCTAAAACATTGCTCAATTAATCTCGCTTGCATTTAATTTAAGTCAAGTTAATAAGATAACTCTCAGTGCATCTCCTAGAACTTGTTGGTTCCCAACAAGTTTTTCCTTCGTCATCCATCTTTCACCTCTTAGGGACTACCACCCTTAGGTTGCCTAGGAGATAAGCTAGAATGGAGTGGGAAAGAATTAGAGTGACAACCCTTGCACTGAGCATTGTGGCCCTTGGTGTACACTTTGGGCAACAACATAGGGTTAATATCAAATATTGAGGAGGTTTTTTGGGCCAAATCAGCCCCCTAGCCTTAGCTGCTAGGCCTAGGACCACTTTCCCAATTGGCCACTAGCTTTGGGAGTCCTTCTAGGCCTAGCCGCATTCATTTTGAGGTCTGATCTATTGGTTTTCAAGCTAATCTTTGTGGTTGCAGATGTCTGAGAAGCCCTTATTGTGTTTTGAAGCCAAATCACTCACTTGTGGTGCCTCAAGCAGCCAATTTTGCCATCAAAGGAAGGCCGCTAGGTCTTAAAGGTTTGATCTCTCTAGCCTTACCTTCATTTTCTCTTGACTGTCATAAAAATATCTGATCTGAACATTAACATTACAGTAGCATATTACTCAAGATCTAAGCCTAAAAACTTATCACAATAAGATAAGAACACCTAAAAGGTATCAAACACTAATTTTGAAGGCTTAAATCATTGTTCTAGTTGGTTGTTTATGACTGTCTTGTGCATTTCTAAGGTCTGATATAAATTTCAGAGGTCTGATATGAATGCTACAGCAGTGTAATCTCTGAAGTTTGGTCCTAAAAATAAGTCAAGATAAGCCTAATACATTTAAAGAATCATCACATTAACTTAAAGGCTCAATAAGCATTGTATTGGTTTATTTACAAGTGAAATTTTGGGACTATTTTCATGCTAATAGTGGGCTGATCTGAATCATATCAAAGTCTGGTGCATTATTATTGTGCTCTTGAAAGCATTGGTCAACTTGTTGCATTGGTTTGTCTCTGCTCTTGAGAATAAGCGATCATTCTTGCATGCTAACTCTTGCACCCTTACGCTCGTTCATAAGCATCTCACTGGTAGTTGAATGCATATGTTAGTGTCTTCTTATATTGCATATCACTGTTAGCAATCTCATTGATCCATTGGTATTTGCTGCTATTGTGTTCAATTATCACTCTAAGTTGTTCTTTTTCCTAATTGCTAAATAAAATAAGAGGACTTAAATAAGATCTAATTGACACATTAATAAGTTATATTAAGCATCTTGGATGATTGATATTGCTAATATTGTTTCATTGAGGTGAAGTGTTCTCTAAAGTGCTCTATTAAGTACTCTTATCATCTTGTGTTAATAAATATCATTGTGAGCATCTCGATCTCAAGTGATTTAATCTTGTTGGAGCATTTAAAATATCTATAATCTCATTGAAGCAATGACTCATAATTTGCACCTTCATTCTAGGTTAGAAGTGCATCTCTAAAATATACTTCCAAGTATAAGCATGGTTGTAAGAAAGATAGGACCACCTTCTTCACACAATTTGAAAAGTTTAGACCTTCATTCGCAGTTAACATAGGTGACCTTGTAGTTCTCTTGCGGGCAATCCCTTGTAGGAACAAAGACATCTAGGTGGTTAGAACTCCACGGGAGGTATCATTAATGAGGCCTTAGCCTCCTTCCTTTGGACTTCTCCCTACAACTTGCATTCGAGACTAGCTTCAAAAGAATTGAGAGGAAGGATTCACCTAGACTAGGCATGTAATTAAAATTTACCAAGATCTTGCATCTCACATTAGATTTATGTCCTGCACTTCACTTAGGATAGATCTTGCATCCCGCAACGACTGCTCATCTGGTAACTTGGAGTATTAATCTATATTGTGCAAGTAATTAATTCAAAGACATTGGTCTCTCATTCATAATCTTAAGGAATCTAATCAAATTGTGCTAAATAATCTTACTTTCCACTTAATTTTAACTCAAGTTGCTAGGCCATTCAGTAGCATCTCCCTGACTTGTTGGATCCCAACAAGTTTCTCATCACCTCATTCATAGGGACTACCTCCCTTAGCCTGCATTAGGAGATAGCTTAAAGGAAGAGAGCAGGGATTAGGGTGACAACCCTTGCCTTGAGCGTTGCCATAATTTTGTGTACAATTTGAGCGACAACAATATCAATGTTAAATTTATATTATGAAGACCGAACCTAGTTAAAACTTTAACAATTATGACCTCAACATGTCACATGCAAGAATTGAACCTAGGTGGGGAGGATAACAACATTTCACCCAATCACTTGAGCTAAATCCAATTGACATATATATATATATATATATATATATATATATATATATATATATATATATATATATATTTGTGTTACATGCAAGAATTGAACCTAGGTGGGGAGGATAACAACATTTCACCCAATCACTTCACACACACACATATATATATCATAGTTTTAAAAATCGGCCGGATCGCCTCGGAATTGGCCGAGTCGCCGAACGGAGGAGAGTAGGATGAACTGTTAGAAAAATTGAGTACGGACGCGGGTTCGGCGAGCCTGAGTCCAAGCCGAGCTGCGGGCCTCTTTAGCTCCAAATCGGACTTGAAATTAAGTTTTTATTTGTTGTTAGGGTTTTATGCAAGCTTCTAACCCCTCCCTATTCTATTAAAGCTACCCAACCCCTCTCATTTCCTCACATCTATCTCATTGCATTTGAGTGAGCATTTGTGAGGAATTTTTGAAGAGTTGTGGAGCAGCTTTGAGGAGTCTTTTGGGCAAGCTTTGGAGTAGCAGTGAGGAGCTTATTGGGCAAGCTTTGGAGCAGCATTGAGGAGTTGGTTTGTTGGAGCTACATTGAGGAGGCTAGAGCCTAGAGGTATTTTTTTTCCCTTCTAAAATCTGCCTTTGCTTGTTTTATTTTTTTTGCAAATCTGAAAATGGTAAACATAGTTTTTTGTGAAAGAAATGAACATAGAATGAATAATTTTTTTTGTTTTCATTTTCAGATTTAAACCTTTCCTTTCCAAGTCAAAAACTTAGTCCAAAATGGCCCCTAGAATGGAAGACGTTGCTTGGGCATATGCTGAAATGGTTGATGATCAAATGCATTGCAAATTTTGTAAGAGAAAAATTAAGGGGGCTAGAGGGGGCATTCATAGACTGAAACTACATTTGGTTGGTCTTAGAGGCCAAATTACTCCATGTGAAGCACCAATAGAAGAAATTGGGGAAATTAGGAAGGAGGTGAGAGATCAATTTCAAAAGTTTAAGGAAGGCAAAACTAGGCAAAAAGAAATAGAGGCTGAAATTGGGAGGAAGAGAAATATACAACACATGATGGCTGCCAACCCAACTTTTGATTATGAGTGTTCTTCATCTATCCCTTGCACTGATGCATCAAACCCCTTTCGCTATGTTCCTCCCTCTATGGAGTCTATTTCTGAAAAGGGTAAGGGTGCAATGAGAAATAGGGGTACTATCAAAAGTTTTTTCACACCGTCTTCTCCCTCTGATAGTGCACATGGTCCTAGTCCTACAAGTAGAGGTCAAGTGCAGGCCACTTTAGATCAGCATTGGAAAAAAGAATTGAGAGAAACTACTTGTGATTACATTGCTAGATGGTGGTATGATGCTGATATTCCCTTTAATGCTTCTCGTTCACCATATTATGAACCTATGTTTGATGCCATATATGCTGCTGGAAAGGGCTTCAAAGGCCCTACTATGCATGAGTTAAGAGGATCTCTTTTGCAAAAAGAGATCGTGTCCATTGATGATTATTTGAAAGAATTCAAAAACTCATGGGCATATATAGGATGTACCATCATGTCAAATGGATGGACTGATAAGAGGAACCGTACCATCATAAACTTTCTTGTCTTTTGCCCACGGGGAACCATGTTTCTAATATCAGTTGATGCATTTGATAGGGTGAAAGATGGACACTTGTTGTTTCAGCTTTTGGATGAGGTTGTTGAAGAGGTGGGGGTGGAAAATGTTGTTCAAATCATCACAGATAATGCCTCTAACTATGTTCTTGCTGGTAAATTGTTAGAGGAAAAACACTCAACCATCTTTTGGACCACATGTGTTGCACATTGCATAGACCTCATGCTTGAGGGTATTGGCAAAATAGATTGGATCAAGAACACTATAGAGCATGACAAAAGCATCACAAAATATATTTACAATCACTCTGGAGTGTAAAAACTCTGATGGAGTGTAAAAACTCTGGTAAAACTTGATAAATATATATTATTAATGATGAAAGATAAGAGATGATTACAATGAGGGATCGCCTAGGCTTTAAATACAGCCTCAAGGTGTCCCTTGGCGAAGAGGCATGATCTTTGATCATGCCCTTTCAGTTAATAAAACCTAATATAACTATATCTAACTAATAATTAATAAAATATTCATAACATTGCCCCTCTCTTAAAGATGCTTTGTCCTCAAAGCATATGTAATGATGGACAATGTTGAAGAATGTCTGGTTTCCTCAAGCGATGAGCTCTTGCTTCCCATATTTTAAAATGATCGTGGAGCATCTTCTCGAGCTCCATCTGTTGGTGATGTGGATAGTGAAAAGATCTGATATTGACAGAGTTGGATACTGTCTTGACTTCTATTGGATGTTTGAGTTTCCTATCGGAAGGCACTTTAATGGGTAGATCTTGGAATACGTTTTCATGTTTCCCAACTATTCCTTGTTCTTCTGGTGATTTTTTGTGATTCCATTTTAGATTTAGAGGTAAGTTACCAACAATTATCGTTCGATGCAACTTCTTCTCATCATCAAATGCTTCATTCTTAACAACCATATCTACTTCATCACCGAAGGCCTCAACAGCTTCTGCCGTTATATCAGTGGCTTCGGATGTGTTTGTCGCTTCACATGTTTCGTTCAAGTCTGGGGATGGAACACTTTGTTGTTTACAAATATCTGTATCTTCATGGTGATGTGGGGAATCAGCTTTTTCCTGATGCTCTTCTGAGTTCCCTGAATCTGCGAAATTGTTTTGTTGATTTTGTTCCTTGTTAGGAGATATTGGGGATTGTGTCTGACTTAACTTATCTATCTTATCATTTAGCTTACTGAAGAGTTCTGTCATATTGTTCATTGCTTCGTTAAGCTTTTCTGTGGCCTCCATTTGTTTTAGCCATATTTGCCTTTTTATCTGATCAATCGTCATCATTGATAAAGACATACTGAATATGTATGAGGTGGAAAATATCTTTCTGCCAGTTTCTCTCTTTTTTTTCTTTTTTTCTTTTTTTAATTAATTAATTAATATTTAATTAATTAATTAAATTAATAATTTTTTTTTTGAATTTTTTATATAAAAATTAATTTTAATTTAAAATTTATATAAAGATTTAAAGATATATATATATATATATATATATATATTAATTAATTTTTATATAAAAAGAATTTTAAATTAAAATTTATATAAAAATGGTGTATAAAAATCGATTTTAATTTAATGTTTAAAAATTTGAATCTATTATATATAATTTATTATATGCATAGATTTTTTTTTTTAAACAAAATCGATTTTTTTGGTTCTTACTGACTTACCAACGGGCACACTGTTTCACGATTTTACAAAAACGTATTTTATTTGTTGCATCTGTTTCGTCTGTCGCTGTGGTGGGGCACGACAGAGAATAGATCACTGTGCGCGTAGACGGCGTGGGATGCCGAGTGCAGCAGGGACGCGGAGGCACGTAGACGGCGGGGGATGATGAGTGCAGCAGGGACGCGGAGGGTCGACGCAACGATTACTGTTCGGATCCGACGGAACAGTGATTATATGACAAGAAATCAATAGTTCACAAGTCGAAAGCGGCGTTGGTGTTGTTGGTGGAAACGGATTCAGTGAAGCGATTGCCCGTGGCTGTTAAGTGGCGGTGATTAATTCAGAGAAAAACACAGAATTCAAATCTGAGGTAATCAAAGATGGCTTGAAGGATTTGTATGGGTTAAAATCTGTGACAAGGAGATGTAATATCATAAAAAAAATCCTCAGGCCTATTGCAACCCAAAATTAGGGCTCGGATTTTTTGATGCAGCCCAGAATTAGGGCTCGGACCTGTTGTTTACACCCTCGGACCTGGACAGTCACTTGACAGCTACTGTGGAGTAGATGTAATTCAACTGTGGCTCAGATTTGTTGGATTGTTGGAAAGGCACTTGAACCTTGGTCGAGTAACTTTAGAACTCTGGTGCTACTTGAGCTGTGCGAGAGTGTGAGGGGGTTGGAAATCGTAAGGGAAAAGCGTTGGAGAGGACTGGGGCTTGTGCGATGGGAGAGGAAGTGAGGGTCGTAAGGCCAAGAGTGAGGGGAGAATTTGTAAAAAATTTTAAACAAAATGCTACCACCAGCACTTGATAAAAAATCTGCAATCTGGAATTTTTTTGTAATTCCTTAATTCTGGGTGATCACACAGATCCCGAAGAGCGACAGCTCCGATACCAATGGATTGTAAAAACTCTGATGGAGTGTAAAAACTCTGGTAAAACTTGATAAATATATATTATTAATGATGAAAGATAAGAGATAAGAGATGATTACAATGAGGGATCGCCTAGGCTTTAAATATAGCCTCAAGGTGTCCCTTGGCGAAGAGGCATGATCTTTGATCATGCCCTTTCAGTTAATAAAACCTAATATAACTATATCTAACTAATAATTAATAAAATATTCATAACACACTCATGGATTTTGAATCTGATGAGGAAACACACAGGGGGCAAGGAAATTATTAGGCTTGCCATCACTAGATTTGCAACACATGTTTTGACATTGCAATCTATGCTTGTCCAACATAGAAACTTGCAAAAGTTGTTTTCTAGTGATGAATGGAATGAATGTCAGTGGGCTCGCAAACAGAATGACAAAGATGTGAAAAAGAAAGTTAATGAAGAAATATTTTGGAAAAAGGCAACAAAGATTGTGAAACTTGCTGAGCCACTGGTTAAGGTGTTACGGTTGGTGGATGGGGAAAGATTGGCTATGGGCTTCATTTATGAGGCTATGGATCAGGCAAAGGAGAAAATAAGGGCAACATACAGAGTGGGTAAGTATTGGCCCATTTGGGAAATCATTGATCAAAGATGGAACAATCAACTCCATCGCCCTATACATGCGGCTGGGTATTTTCTGAACCCAAGGTATCATTATAAAGTTCAGGAAGCAAGAACTTTGACTGGGGAGGTTAGAGATGGATTGATTGACTGCATTGATTGCATGATCCCCACAGAGAGTGGACAGTTGCAGATACACAATCAGATCACTGTGTTCAACCAAGCCACAGGTACCTTTAGCAAGAACCTTGCAAGGATTGCAAGGGAATCAGATGAGGCAGGTAAACAACAAATTTCAATTTTCAAATTCATATTTTATTATTTTGTACAATTGTTTAAAATTTCAAAGTAGGATATAATTTGTTGAGCTAAATGAAACTCATTTTTTGCAGCACAATGGTGGGAGGCATTTGGTAGCCATTGTCTTGAATTGCAGAGGTTTGCAATCTGTATTTTGAGTCAAACTTGCATTATTTCTAGGTGTGAGCGCAATTGGTTTGTCTTTGAGAGGATTCACACAAAGAAGAGAAACCGTTTGGAGCAAAAACGGTTAAATGATCTTGTGTATGTCCAGTACAACCTCCGACTAAGACACAACCAATTGCTAAACAAAAGACCTGATTCAGATCCCATTGTGTTGGAGGATATTGATCCAACATCAGATTGGGTAGTGGAGTCTTGTCCATCAGAGTTTGACTCTAATGAGGATATTGGTGTGGGGATGGACTTCAATACATAGGTAGAGCCTCTGCTCAATGCAGACTAGTAGCAGGCCCAGTCCCAACTACAAGTCCTCTAGTTGCAGCCGATGGCACTTCCTCTAGTCAGCCACGACGGAGGCGCATAACTCGTCTATCTCAGGCTCAACGTGCTACAGTTCTAGTTGAGGATGTTGATTCAAAGGAAGAGCGAGTGGTTTCCCCCTCTGGTTCAGAGTTTGAGGCAGAGGATATTGGCTTGTCAAATGTCTAGCAGTAGTGACTATTCATGTTTTGTTGTAGAGGCCATTTAGAGCCTCCTTGGTTATGTTTTTTGTTTTGATCTCTATATCATCATCATGTATTGGATAGTGCACTGGGTGCAATTTTGATATAATGGATATATTCATGAGCCTACTTTGATCATATTTTGTCTATATTGTAATGATTTGTGTTTAGAAACATGAATGAAAATCTTTAAAACTATGTTTTTTAATAAAAAATTAATATTTAATGTATTTTTTACAAATACCGAGTCATTGAAACCGAACCGGCTGAGTCAATACCGAGTCGGAGTCAGAGTCCGATTTTTAAAACACTGATATATATATATATATATATATATATATATATATATATATCAAGAAATGCCTACCAAACAATGTTATACTTGAAATGCTTGGAACCATTGAAATGGGTATGAAATGCTTTTGGAGTTTTGTCAACTGTATTGTACATTGTTTCATGAGTTGGAAAAGTTGGACGATATGATTTTTGGTGTTTCCAAAGCATTCCAATGACTTCCAATGGTGTTTTGGTTGTTTTTTTGTTGAAATTTGCAGGTCCACCCAAGTGCCCATGAGAAGCATGGGACCCATAGGTAGGCTGAAGAAACAATTAATCAAACAAAGACAACTAATTAGTTTTTAAACCTAATTAGTTTTAGATTATTTTGGAAAAAAATAGAAATTCCACAGGGGTAATGAATATGCAAGTGGGCCTCATAAAGATTGGGATATGGATATCGAATACCTAGACTTGTTACTCTCTATTGCAACTCGTAATATTGGCAGCTCCTTGATATCACCACTCTGTATAAGTTAATAATGGCAACTTCTTATACCTGCTGTTCACAATGGCCCACAATGTCCATGGTTTGATTCTCTTACGTATCTGGCTTCAATTTTAGCAGTGTAATCACTTGTTTAAAATCATATATCTCCATGGACCTGCTATTTCGCACCTTGACAGTGGCTTGATTATACAAATTTACTAGGCCATGAATTTTATGGTGACTGCAAATTGCCAAATTCTTTTCTTGATGGCAGCTCCTATTGCTGCCACCATTCAAACTCCTTTATGGCTTCAGTTAGCTACCGCATGATTCACACTTTACAGCCCTTCTGGCAGCTCTACTTGTCATGACCGCTACCTGAGATGGATCAAGTGGTTGTGGCTGTAATCTATTCGTTTTACAAATGCCTTTAAGCTTGTGTAAGTCAATTTGGCTGCGTTTTTATCAGTTGCAAAACATATCTTCTCACAGTGTTCTCTCACAACTCATCACGATCATTACCCTTTAATGTTATGAACAAACTTATCTTTGAAATTGTGTCTGCTTGTGTGCGAGCAATCCTTTGGTGCCTTCTCTAATCTCAAGAGTCGCTCAGCTTATTCACTCTCCTTCCTTGGCCTCTTCTTGCCATGGATATGGTTCCATGCTGGTTTTCCACATACAAGCATGAACATGAATACACATTAGTATGAGAAAGAGTGGATTCATTCATATCATTAGGTGGTGAAATTTATGGTAGGAGAACAGGAATAGATTACATAACTCCCAAATGCCTAACTGTTAAGTTTCAAGTTTCAACCATCACATTGATTACTACATTTAATGATCTATTATTGCATCACTTTATTACTGAGACTTTATTATTCTTCTAAATCCTAATATTCTTTAAGTTCTAGATATGACCATCTTCTCTAATACAAGTCAAAGGTCTTTAAACTTAAATTATTAGTAAAATTGTATACCACAAAAAAAATGATCAAATAATGCTTTTGGTATTACTTTTAACTCTATTTCTTTCCCAACTGAAATGTCTCTTGTTCTACTTCTTGTTTCTATTACTTTATTTATCCATATATAGATTCTATCTATCTATAAACTGTTTCAAATTGTCTTTGTGGTGTAGAAATTCTTTCTTCCATAGACACATATATAAGTCTATAGGCTTTAAACTTGTCTTTGGAACTTTGTATGCTGGAAAAAACAGTGACCAAACATAGCTTTGGTATTACTTTTAACTCTGATTTCTTTTTATGGAATAGATTGTTTCTTGTTCAGCTAAAAGGACATTATAATTTAGAGGCTAAAGTCCACTAAATATGGATTTTGTAGAATCCTGTGATAATTTTGCAAGGTATGTGATAATATTTCTTAGATTTCATCTATTGATACTTATATATGATCACCTAATTGCAGTTCACATCCGTTTCTGTTATCAGGTGCTTGTGCCAATTGCTAATGGATCAGAGGAGATGGAAACTGTTATAATTGTAGACATATTGAGAAGAGCCAGTGTGAATGTAGTGGTTGCTTCCATTGAAGAGGAATTAGAAATTTTGGGCTCTAGAAAGGTGAAACTTGTTGCAGACAAGCTTATTGAAGATGCTGCAAAATCAACATATGACTTGATCATTCTGCCGGTGAGATTCTGAGTTATAAACATTTATATTGAATGTGTACATGTCATGTACTGTATTATCTGTAGGTGTACCCATGTACTTCTGTGCTCTAGTGTGTATGTATGTGTGAGGGTATGGGATTTGGAAATGAAGTTGACAATGAGAACAGGCAAATTCTCTTGCCTTGTGCCCAAATTTCCTTTGCCGTGACTTTGAACATTGATTCCAAAGAAGAAAGCTCTGCCACATAACCGACTCATTCAACATACATCCTTCGTTGTGTAGTCATAAAAGTACAGCAAAAACATCAATTATCGATATTTTTGTTACTCCTATCATAACAGTGTTTTTTTATATGTGGGGGGATGGGGCTGGGGAATGCTCTTGACAAAGAGAACAAGCAAATACACTTTGCTTGGGCCCAAATTTCCTTCTGTGACTCTGAACATTATTTCCAAAGAAGAAATCACTGCCACATAACCATCTCATTCAACATACATCACTCATTGCATACTCACAAAAGTACTGTAAAAACATTATCTTTTGTTTGTTAGTCCTATAATAACATTGTGTGTTTTGAGTCAGATTGTTGATCATAACAAAGCAGGCTAATGTTATTGCCAAATTATTGAAATATTTCAAGATTTTTTTAGAGTCATATCAATGCGTAACCTCAATTATTTATTCCCTTGATTCTGCTTTGAGATTATTCCAAATTCTGCTGTCTTTTTCTTTTGTGTAGGTTGACTTTTACTTTGTAATGTACTCTCAATACCTCTTCAGCATGCAGTATATTTGACATACTATGGTCTCCACTAGGCATTGTGCAATTGTGCAAGCTTTATAAGGTTGAGTAAAGGGTTGACTTGGGCAACTGTAAGATAAGACAGGCCTATCCATATTTGCTGAGATCGCAAACAGAAAGAGGAGATTGAATGGAACCAAAATGCCAACCTAAAAACCTGCAGTAAAAAGAGAAATAACCAGCACTAAAGAAGTGCACTAGGGCTGGCCCAAAAGTGTGCTAGAGAGAAAAAGATGCACAAGCATAAGTGCACTACAGATGAGATGCACAATCACATAAAAGAGAAAATATGTCAACCACAAGAGAATGCTGAAGATGTAGTGCCTCTGGACTTAAAAACACTTGTATTAGGGAGCCTTAGGACAATGATCGAAAAGATAATTTACAAATGAGGTTTGAGTTGTGTTTTCATACACAATTCAAGTGGGGTATTCTCCAAGAGGGATAATGGGTCGACATAAATAGAGCACACTTCCCAAGAGGGCTATTGAGTCTGCATATCAAAGTTGACTAGGTTGGCCTCAACTAATAAAATAATAGTGTAAAGTATGGCCTAAGCCATGATTACAAGTGATTACAGTAAACTAAAATTAGTTATCTATAAGAGAAAGTATACATTTATACATCATCAAAAGTCAGCATGCCTCTTTTCACATGGGTGAGATGAGTATTTGTGTGATAGGTGTTGGCAAGGTGTAATATTCCTGCTTAGCAATAATGCTCACCGGAATATTAATTTTGGCCAATTTTGATAATATCACAGTTTTGACTTAGGAAATATGGATTTGGGGACCCACAAATAAACTTAGGCGACTATAGGCCTCAAAACATTAGGCTGAGGCAAAGTATTATGGCAATTGTTGAGATTTTGTGTATTTGGGGGAGCATCAGTTGTGCTTTAGGTCCCAAATTTTGAGGAAGGACTAGAGTTCACCTGATATACAAGACCCATAAATGGATTTGGGAAATTTCATCTGGTTTAGGAGATATTAAATTAATTAATTATTTTAATGTATTTCCTAAGTTAAAACTTAGGAAAATAAAATAATTAAAGTGAATTTAATTAAATATGTGATGAAATTGTCTTAAGTCACACAGATCAAACTTTCTTTTAATCTTAGCCATTGATTAAAGATTTAATCTTGGTCGTTGATTTGTTAACGAGAAAAGTATAAAGGAAAGACTTGGGGTCATTTGTAAGATACACTGAGGCAGAGCACTGAAGCTAAGCTGAGATTCTAGGGCGGGGTTGCTAAGAATTCTCAAGTGTTTCAGTTTCAGAGAGGGGAATTTAGACCAAGGGGTGATCTGATCTCGGAGTCTAGAATACACAAGAAGCAGAGAAGAGATCAGGAAAGACAACGCAGAGGAAGATAGCAACAGCAGCAACAGACGGTAGCAGTAGCAGCAGCAACAACAACAAGGACAACGTGATTTTCAGGAAGCCCTTCAGGGGTTACGCAGAGATCCTTAGGGGCAGCGTAGTGACTGCGCAATCTGGGGTAACGTAGTCCCTTCCAGTGACAGCGCTGAGCATTTGGAGGCCTTCACAGGCTAATGCAATGTCTTTCAGGGGCAGATCTAGGGTTTCTAGGCTGAGATCTGGCTGAGTTCTGTAAATCCCGTTTGAGGGCGTGGATCAGTCAGTATTGTTGGTCTTAGATCAACTAGGTGCTACAGATCTAGAGTTTTCTTTGTAGGGTTTTTCAGATCTGGAACCCAAAGTTGTGTATTTAGAAATATTCTTAATAATAGAGCCCTCCAGCAGCCAAAGACCAGTTTTCCTATCTTGGGTTTTTCCGGGGACAGTTTGTCTAGAAATAACTGTGTCACTTTGTCTATGTGTGCATGTGCTTATTCTAGATCTAAATTGGTAGAGATCTGTTATGTGTTTTGCTTTGATGTTAACTTGAATTTATTCAGTTGATAACTTGTATAAGTAGGAGAAGCTTAACTGGATTAACAGTAATAATTTCTGAATAATTTCTGCATAAGAATTAAGATTCAGAAATTTCTACATGGTATCAGAGGAATTGCAGATCTAGAAGGATCACCAGCTAAAGCATTTGAAGGATCTAGCTGCAGAAAGCAGCTGGAAAGGCAGCATAAAAGCAGATCTGAAGGGACACCGCAGTTTTCAGGAGGAGATTCACGTAGAGGGAAGGGTGATGCTGTCCAGTGCTGTGTCCTAGCAAGCCCACGCAATTACTGTGCAGAGTCAGCTCCGAAACAATGTTGGTTAGGTCTGAAGCCAGCTAGTGTGATTCAGATCTGAATCTGTCAGATCTAGAAAAAGTCTGCAGAAAAGTTGCAGAAATTTAGAAGCGCTGGTGGGGTTAAATTTCTGAAGTTTTCAGATTTTTAACCTTAGCACAAGTGACAAAGTTTGGGAAGAGATTAGCTTCTCAGAGAGTTTCTTGCCAAAGGAAACTTGCAGTTTGGTCAGAGGATCAAAGAAGATGCTGAATCATAGTTGATTTGGTAGATTTCCAAGGAGGGAAATCAAGTGTCAGAGGGAGCAGAGGGTGCCCAGTTCGAAAAGGACCCTAGATCCAGATCTCTAGCATAGAGAAGAGGAGCTTCGACACATTCTGAGCAGATGGCTCCTCATGGACTGCGTGATCAGGATAGGCTAGACGGCCTCTCAAACTTTTCGGTGTGGAAAGCAAGGATCCTGATTGTCCTTGAGGCATACGGTCTAAGAGACCATGCAAAGCAGACTTTGGCCACATCGACAGATGCGGATCTCCTACGGAAGCATAGGGACGCTGCTGGGCATGTCAAGTGGCTGATAATGGATAGTATTAAGGATCATATTGTGCCACACATAGTTGAGAAGAGGACAACTCATGAGATGTGGAAGGCCTTGACTTCCCTGTATGAGGGAAAATCAGTCCAAAGAAAGACGCTGTTGGAGGCCTAAATGAGGTCATTCATGATGACCAAGGGAGAAGACATTGAGAATTTCCTTTTCAGATTGCAGTCAATCAGGGATCAACTGACTGCAATGGGTGCAATCGTAGATGATGCAGTGATAGTCAGGACTGCCTTCAATGCAGTCACGGATGAGTGGGAAACCTTTGTCCAAAGTATCTTGGGTAGAGCGGACCTCCCAGATTGGGATAGCTTGTGGTCGATCCTGCGGCAAGAAGAA
Organism: Pinus albicaulis; assembly: GCA_034641835.2. NCBI lineage: Eukaryota > Viridiplantae > Streptophyta > Pinopsida > Pinales > Pinaceae > Pinus > Pinus albicaulis. The sequence continues at coordinate 1,065,202,170 of CM076578.1, read as the reverse complement.
CTACGAAGGTTCACCAAGAAGCAGCACAACCCTGCATTGAGCAAGGTTAAGAAGGAAGAGGAGGAAGATGCAACCTTGGCATCAAAGAAGCAACTGAAGAAGAAGAAGGATCTTTCTAAGATCAAGTGCTTCCAGTGTGGCGAAATGGGACATTTTGGCAGCCATTGTCCAGAAAAGAAGAAGGACAAGGAAGCATCTTCTTCCAAATCAACGGTGGCAGATGATGGATTCGGAGATGATGTGGCCATGAGCGCTTATGAACCACGAAGGTGGGGTGACATGGACATGTAGAGGAGCTACAGAAGTAAAGGCTGGATCCTTGAACAACTCATCTCTTGGATCACAAGCAAGCTACAACAGCCTTAAGACAGTAGTGGGACAAGTGGAGCAGTGGATGCATAGATCACAGATGAGGCATAAGCAGAGGCAGATCTAGAGGCTGGGAGGAGCAGCGTAGAGCATAGCAACAGCAACGTAGAAGCAGTAGCAGTGCAGAGACTGATGTGACTTCAGCAGTGCAGTGCAATATTTCTACGCAACAATGCAAAGAGCTTCAAAGGGACAACGCAGTGCAGTAGCAGCGTGATAGATTTCAGCACAAGGAGCTAATGTGACTTCAGTAGTGCAGAGGGAGTCTGATTACGCAGGCAGAGCTGTAGCTGTGCATCGTTCTTTAGATGCCAGCACAGATCTGTAGCCTATGGAGCTTCAGTGATGAGGATGCAACCCATCTGACTTGTCTGTCAAAGATTGCGCAGGAGATTCAGTTGTTTCTCTCAACAACTGAAGTTGCAGTGCAGCAGATAAGCAGTGGTAGTGCTATGAGCAGCACAGCTGCAGCATATTGAGAGGGAGCTGCAGTACAGTGGTTGTAGTGGTAGTGGCAGTGGTAGAGTCATGGGCAGTAGTAGTGCAGAGTTGAGTGGCAGGAGGCCAAGCTTCAGTAGCACAAAACCAGTGCCCAAAATCATGTAATGCATAAGTGTGATGTATTGCTAGAGCACACCCTTGATGCTAAGAGGGAGTGTTGATATTTTGTGTATTTGGGGTAGCATCAGTTGTGCTCTAGGTCCCAAATTTTGAGGAAGGACTAGAGTTCACCTGATCTACAAGACCCATAAATGGATTTGGGAAATTTCATCTAGTTTAGGAGATATTAAATTAATTAATTTTTTTAATGTATTTCCTAATTTAAAACTTAGGAAAATAAAATAATTAAAGTGAATTTAATTAAACATGTGATGAAATTGTCTTAAGTCACACGGATCAAGCTTTCTTTTAATCTTAGCCATTGATTAAAGATTTAATCTTGGCCGTTGATTTGTCAACGAGAAAAGTATAAAGGAAAGGCTTGGGGTCATTTGTAAGACACATAGAGGCAGAGCACTGAAGCTAAGCTGAGATTCTAGGGCGGGGTTGCTAAGAATTCTCAAGTGTTTCAGTTGCAGAGAGGGGAATTTAGACCAAGGGGATGATCTGATCCCGGGGTCTAGAATACACAAGAAGCAGAGAAGAGATCAGGAAAGACAGCGTAGAGGAAGGCAGCAGCAATAGACGGCAACAACAGCAGTAGACGGCAGCAGCAGCAGCAACAGCGAGGACAACGTGATTTTCAGGAAGCCCTTCAGGGGTTACGCAGAGACCCTTAGGGGCAGTGTAGTGATTGTGTCACCCAGTCTGGGGTAACGCAGTCCCTTCCAGTGACAGCGCTGAGCATTTGGAGGCCTTTAGAGGCTGATGCAGTGTCTTTCAGGGGCAGATCTGGGGTTTCTAGGCCTAGATTTGGCTAAGTTCTGTAAATCCCGTTTGAGGGTGTGGATCAGTTAGTATTTTTGGTCTTAGATCAGCCATGTGCTGCAGATCTAGAGTTTTCTCTGTAGGGTTTTCCAAATCTAGAACCCAGAGTTGTGTATTCATAAATATTCTTAATAATAGGGCCCTCCAATACCCAGAGACCGGTTTTCCCATCTTGGGTTTTTCCGGGGACAGTTTGTCCAAAAATCACTGTCACTTTGTCTATGTGTGCATGTACTTATTCTAGATTTGAGTTGGTAGAGATCTATTATGTGTTTTGCTTTGATGTTAACATGAATTTATTCATTTGATAACCTGTATAAGTAGGAGAAGCTTAACCGGATTAACAGTAATAATTTCTGCATAAGAATTAAGATTCAGAAATTTCTACAGCAATTGTGGAGGATGGGGCCAAATGAGGAGGAACTGCGACCGACATGAAGGCAACACAGTTATTGGTTGCGTGTTAGAGGCTAGAGACACGTGGTGGGGCCCAAGGGAATGTTGGGAAGCCTTGGATAAAAAGGAAGCATGAGGCTCATTTATCTCATTCATTCATTATTCGAAATTGTCTTTGACAAGAGCACACTTGAGCAGTGAGCCAAGTCTGAATGTGTTGTTCAACACACGGGTGTCTTTGAGTGGATATCCTAGCCTTTGCTTCGGTGGATTGTGAGTGTCAGCGCAAGGAAGGTGCTTCACCACAGATTCGATCAGTCTAGTAGCCGAGAGCCTCATCTACCGTGCAGTTACTTCACTAGCAGCGTAAAGACATTCCCAGCTGCGCAAAGGGAAGGATTTGGAGGGAAGGCTGGGAGCCTTCTAACAGGGATTTACCAGGGATTTCGCTGGCATTCAACAACAGTTTTATCAGGAGGTCTGAATTGCCCAAATATTTAGAGAGCTAAGCTCAAGAGGGCCAATTTTCGGGGTCAAGCTTTGGGCGAATCCTTTCTGGGTTTTTTTGGGTTTATTGAGCAGAGGTCAAGATTAAGTTGGCAAAATTTTTGTGCAGATTTGAGGGGTCAAATAGGGGTCCCAAGTCAACCAACAGCTAGAGGAGCTAGGGGAAAATTGGGCCGAAATTCCAAGGTCAACATTGGACCAATTCCTTTGTGGGTTATTGTTGGAGAGCCCAGGGTTAATTTCCTAGAATTTTCTGAGAATCAGAGGAGGCTGTAGCAACAGTTCTTTCCAACCAACAACATATTTCTAAGTAGTTTTAGTGCAGTATTCAGCAAAGAGCAGCAGCAGATCAGAGAGGACTTCATATCTTTCACTTGGGATTTGCTAGCTTGCCTTGTGCAAGCCCAGGTGCACTCTTTCCAGAACCTTATTGTACCCTCTTATTTATTAATAAAATGGCTCATACTAGCGCAGTTCATGGAGATTTCTTGTTGTAAATGTGCTATAAATTTTTGTATGTGTTTTTGCTATGTTTTGTTTATCTATCATTGAAACTTTCCATTAGAAATATTACAATGGTATCAGAGCATGATTCTGGCTAGTTGTGGGTCTAAATCACGCAAATGCTCAAGTGCTATTATGGACTAGAATTCCAAAGGCTAAAACACTAGTCCCACATTATTCTCCAGATTGAACTTGTGCACAAAAATGACTCAACAGGAGAAATTCGAAAATGTTACTAGGAGCCTCGAGAGAGTAGAGGGGCTGCTCGAAGAATGGGTGTCAGCAAGGGCAGTGAGAAGGGAAAGTAATTGCTGACTTGCAGATGAAAAAAATAAGAAGAGCATGATTATTGAATGAAATGCTTGTTGATTTTTGGCTGCATCGAATGTGCTCCAAGTCTCAAACTTTGTGGAGAGGCTTAGACACATGCATTACAAATAACCCATAAATTGTTTTGGGAAATTCCACCCAGAAACAGTTTTATAAGAAAAAATAATTGTTTTTAAAGAGGACCCTAAGTCTAACTTAAGAAATTAAAATAATTAATCAATATTAATGTAAACTATGGATGAATCTTTTAGATAAAGTAGATCAAGTCTAATATAATCTTTGCTGTTGATTGGAGATCTAATCTCGGTTGTTGATTTGTCAACGAGAATGCTATACAGGAAGACTTGAGGGTAATTTGTAAGATACACCGAGAGGATCTAGATTCTAGAGATCGAATTTTTCAAACAGAGCAGTGCTCTAAGTGATTCTTGATTGAAGTGAGGGGCAGAGTAATTTCGGTTGGAGATTTTCCTGAGTCGAGAATACATTGCGGAGAAGACATAGAGCATATCAGTAGAGGCAGCGTAGCAGCTACGCAGAGGAAACATTGCAACCTTGAGGAGATCCAAAATTCAGTTGAGGATTAGTCAGATCTAGTGCCAAAAAGCTAGGGTGTGAGACCGGAAGAGGCCAGAAGGGCAGATCCAGTCAACAAAAGACCAATAGCGTAGAAGCCACACAGTCCCCACGTAGGGTGACACAAAGATTGCGCAATGCAGTTCAGGGCTTGCCGTCCGGGGTTTGTTGGTCAGTCGGGCTTCCAGTATCAATGTAATATTTCTCTCACTAACTCTTTGTCATTCATATTCTCTGCAGGGATAGTCAGAAAGAAATCCCAGATTTGTATTCAAAAAATTACTGCATAATATATAAAGCCTCTTATCTGCTGCACTAGTTTTCCCACATTGGGTTTTTCTGGGGACGTTTGTCCAAAAAAAACGATGTCCTATGTTTGCATTATTCTTTCTTGCTTAGTTTCCGTTTTCACAAATGTATTTTAATGGGTGAAGGATGATTCAGTAACTGCTTCGATATTTTAAGAAGCAATCTTATAACAAGTTCTTAAATCAGAGTTGCAAGTAGAAGTAGTTCAGATTGTTGTAGTAGGGATTCCAGATCTAGATCTTGGAATTCTCACATGGTATCAGAGCGCGTATTGTGAAAGAGGAAGAGCAGATCCAACGCCGAGTTGGAGGTCAAAGAGCTGCAGTAAATAACCATTCGAATTCCTATAGGGATTGCGCAGTCCAGGTTAGGAGGGCTGAATTTTCGGGAAGATCTCTCTCTGAGTGAGTCGACAAAAAGGTAAGATCTTCAGATCAAAATTTTTGTCTAGGCAGAGGGAGCAACGCAGAGCTGGTGGGATGCAGTTTCTGCAAGTATATCTTGATTTTTCTGGGCAGAAAGTGTCAGAAGAAGAAGCAACACAGTGAGGGAATTCTCTCTCAGGAAGTTCCTTGTCGGGGAATTTCAGTTTTTCCAAGATTTGAGCAGTAGATCTATGAGCTCCACAAGGAGTGCGTAAGCCTCTCTAGTGCTGTGCAGAGGGGGAAGAAGAGGAGCATATTCGACAGATTTGACGACCATGGCAGCTCACAGGGTTAGAGATCAGGACCAGTTGGAGGGAGTCTCCAACTACGTGATCTAGAAGGCAAGGACTACTTGTCTTCTAGATGAATACGATCTCAAGCTCTTCGTGCAGAACACAGTAGTTGTCCCTACAGATCCAGATTAGTTGAATTAGTACAAGGCTGATATGGAGAAGGCAAAAAGGCTAATCCTTGATGGAGTCAAGGATCACATTGTGTCCCATATAGCTGGCAAAGATACTGCCAGGCAAATGTGGGAAGCCTTGGCCTCACTATATGAAGGATCTTTCGAGCAGCGGAAGATGTACCTTGAGCAACCACTGAGGATGGCGCAAATGCAAAAAGGGGAGCGCATTGATCCGTTCCTATCGAGACTTCAGGAGATTCATGACCAACTTGCAAAAGTAGGGTCTTCCCCTTCTCCTACAACGATGGTGAGACTGGCATTGAATGCAGTCACTGATGATTGGCAAGTATTTGTCCATAGCATCTTGGGCAAAGCAACCTTGCCAAGTTGGGTAGAGATGTGGGTTGCTCTTCAACAAGAAGAGCTAAGGAGAGACTTGGTCAAGTGCAAACTTGATGGCAACAATGGCAGTGGATCGAAGGTGAAGTAGGAGAAGGAAGATGCAACCCTTGCATCCAAAGGGCAGTAGGAGCAACGAAGACGTAAGAAAGACGTCTCGAAGATCAAGTGCTTCAAGTGCGGTGAACTTGGTCACTACACTTCCCAGTGTCCTTTGAAGCAAAAGGACAAGGACAAAAAGCATGATCCAAAGGCTGCAACCGCGAAGATCGATGAGGATGAGTACGCCATGAGTGCCCACGCATCTCTAGGAGGGAGATGGGGCGACATTGAGCTGTAAGTTCGCAAAAACTTCAGTTGGGTAGGAACCTTGAGGAGTCCACCTCTCAGATCATACCTTGCTACGGGTGCCCAAAATCAGCGGTAGCACGCTGGAGGAGTTTTCAGTCGGTACAAAGGAGTGTAGAAACGACAGATGCAGTAGTTAGCAGTTCTAGCATCTGAGCAGCGCAGAGCAGAGTTGCAGCAGCGTAGAGGGACGCAGTGCAGAGCAGCAAAAACGTAGTGCTTCAGAGGGATAGTGTGGGACTAGCAACAGTCAGTGTTTCAGCATCGAGATGCATCCTGAACACTTGTTTAGATTTTTGGATGTTTGAACACTTGTTTAGATTTTTGGATGTTTTTCAGTTGCTTCTCTCAGCCGCTGAGTTGCAGTGCAGTGTTAGCAGTGGCAGTGCTAGCAACAGATGCAACGTTTGAGAGGGAGTTTGCAGTACAGATGCAGTGTTGATTGTGGCAGGGTCAGCAACAATATAATGCAGCAACAACGCAGTGATTGATGGGCAGCATGTCAGACATCATCAACGCAAAGGGAGATGCTTCAGAGACAAAGTAGTGTGCAACAGGGCATATTTGTTACAACACATTTCTCACTAATAGGGAGTGTTGATTTTTGGTAGCATCGGATGTGCTCTAAGTCTCAAACTTTGTGGAGAGGCTTAGACACATGCATTACAAATAACCCAGAAATTGTTTTGGGAAATTACACCCAGAAACAATTTTATAAGAAAATTAATTATTTTTAACAAGGACCCTAAGTCTAACTTAGGAAATTAAAATATAACTTAGGAAATTAAAATAATTAATCAGTATTATTGTAAACTGTGGGTGAATCTTCTAGATAAAGCAGATCAAGTCTAATATAATCTTAGCCATTGATTGGAGATCTAATCTTCGCTGTTGATTTGTTAATGAGAAGGCTATAAAGGAAGACTTGAGGGTCATTTGTAAGATACATCGAGAGGATCTAGAGATCGATTTTTTTTGACGGAGTAGTGCTCGGATGAAAATAAGACAGATCTAAGTGATTTTTGATTGCAGTTAAGGGGCAGAGTAATTCCTATTGGAGATTTTCCTGAGCTGGGAATACATCGCGGAGAAGACAAAGAGCAGATAAACAGAGACAACGTAGTCCCACGCAGAGGCATCACTGCAGCCTTGAGGAGATCTAAAATTCAGCTGAGGATCAGTAAGATCCAGTGGCAGAAAGCCGAGGTTTGAGACCAGAAGAGGCCAGAATGGTAGATCCAATCAACAGAGGACTAGCAACGCAAAAGCCATGCAGTCCCTACGCAGAGTGATGCAGAGACTGTGCAGCACAGTGGAGGGCTTGACGTCCGAGGTTTGTTGGTCAATCGGGTTTCCAGTATCAGTGTGAGATTACTCTCAATAACTCTTCGTCAGTCATATTCTCTGCAGGGATAGCCAGAAAGGCATCCCAGATTTGTATTCAGAAAATTACTCTATAATATATAAACCCTCAGATCTGCTGCATCGATTTTCCCACATTGAGTTTTTTCGAGGACGTTTGTCCAAAAAAAACGGTGTCCTGTGTTTGCATTATTCTTTCTTGCTCAGTTTCTGTTTTCACAAATGTATTTTAATGGGTGAAGGCTACTTCAGTAACTGCTTCAATATTTTAAGAAGTAATCTTATAATAACTTGTTAAATTAGATTTGCAAGTAGGAGAAGTAGTTCAACTTGTTGCATTAGGGATTCCAGATCTAGATCTTGGAATTTTCATAATGTTAGTATCAATACTGCAAAGAAAAATATGGGAGGCAAAGGTAGTGATGAGACGAGGGAGAACATACCCATTGAGGAGAGATTCCATTCCAATACATTCCAGCCAGTTGAGCATGAGGCTAATGGCACACAGGAGGAGCACAAGTAAACACCTAGTGTGGTGCAGGGGTCACCTTTGTTGGAGTTTCCTTTGGTAGTCCTAGTGGACAAATTGGAGGAGGCAGTTGAGCACACATCCATTGATGAGGAATCTCGCTCTATGACAGAACTTTAGAACGACAACCACCTACAACTGACTGATGAGCATGTCTTGCATGTTGGGTTGTCTATGGAGGAGCAGTTGGAGGCTCATGTCGAGCCCATGACGGAGGAGGATGTGCAACCATCCTTTAGGCTAACCATTGATGAGGGGCAACTTAGGGACCATACGTTGGTATTTCAGCATAGTTCGCTTCAGAGGCGCACTGACAAGATCTACAACGTTATCAACCCAACGCTATGCATTGGATTGAGAGAGGCGGAGTTTCCTAGACATTATCAGAGGGGAGGACTAGGTTAACAACACCATTGGGTCACCCTTGCTCATTGGAGAGAGGGAGACAGAGTTACCTAGTCAGATCTCATGTGTTGACCTAGATAGCGGGGTGAGACGACCATAGTTTCACAGGGTGCAACATCCGCATGTCAGGGTTGCTCTATGTGCGAGAGTTCATGCATTCGATCCCTCTCTTGGGGTTGGATGACGAGAGATTCTGAGTTGGTACCCTGTGGAGTGGGTTATGGAGATGGTGGTGGACTTGGGTGTAGCTCAGCAGGAGCTTCCAGGCACTGGGGATACCGGAAGCCCAGACTAGCATTGGGATCCGGTGGAACTACCTATCACTTCCTAGGTATGTCAGTCGACTACGACCTGGATTGTACAATTGACCTAGCAACTTAGTGTGCACATTCACTAGGGGAGTTTAGGCCAACACGTGTGTCCAACCAGTTTATGGACATATTTCTAGAGTTATCTTGGCATGATGTTTGTACACTGGGTCACAGGGTGATCAACATACTCTGGTAGGAGTTTGTTGGAGGAGGTGGCATTGGCAGGCCACTAAACGATGCCTTGTATGGGGCTGGTGATCCTTCACCTTTGTGTGGGGCACAAAGGTCACAGAGGAGCAGAGCAGTGGTGGCTTCACTACTGACACATAGGGAGATTCACTACTCCGATCCCTTAGGGAGGATTTGGAGTGAAGATCCATTCATCGACAGGTATTGTGATGCGATATTGGAGGTAATGATATCGATCGGGGGCGGGCCGACACATGGAGACAACTCTAGGCCATCACATCTAGGGATGTGTGGGAGCGTCTCGCGTTGAGCAGTGGACTACCGATGGAGATGGAGGTGCATGGTGGTGTGACTTAGCATGTTGGATTGCATTGTGGAGTAGGAGTGTCTTACATCACATTCAGTACACGCAGGGAGTGACTGGTGTCATGACACAGACAGGGCATGGGATGATATAGGTTGGTACAACGGTAGTCGGGGATATCCTGTGGTGTACAGAGACAGGTCTTCGACTGGTTTATCAATAGATTCGAGACAGAGACGGGGGCATCCGTAGGGATATTCTTCAGTACCCCAACAGACTCTTAATCCTACCCTTGGAGACCTACCCACCCATAACTCCCTAGTTGGTACGTTTGGTGGAGGCACGGGCTGATGGACAAAGGCTTAGGGACGACTTGGTTTATTGTCGAGGTAGCATAGGTTCCACACCTGGGCTCACACATGGGGAGTCGATTGCGAGGGAACTGCGTGATGCACTTTTGGCGAGACGGTCTCTGGTGTCACAGGAGTCTAAGGGACGGTGGATGGTAGATTTCGTCCACATGAGGGCACCCAGACTTCGTGCAGTGTACAAGTGTGTCGTCAGGAGTTGGGATAGCGGATTTCACTGCGTGGTCTGGAAGGAGTAGGGCATGTTGGCTTGTTTGGGACATACTCGTGATTCTTGGGATCCACCCATGGGATACATATAGGGGTCGGAGATGAGGGCCAGATGGGTTCTAGCAGGTAGCAGTGTTGCACAACGACATTTCGCTAGGAGTGGGAGTTATGAGCTCCCAGTATGATTGGGGGACCCAATGATCTGGTTGGCGGGTGTATCACTCCACTTTGTGATGAGTAGGGTCATGACAAAGTGTGGTCCAGTTCACCTTGTGTTTGAAACTTTGATACATGGGGGATCACTGAGGCCTCCATTGCATGGCAAGGCGAACTTATCCTATTGTTGCTCAGGGTTGAGATTAGCTATAGAGGGGTAGATATTGGCATCATAGAGATGCCCAGGCAGGATGAGCTTGGCTCTCACATATTTTTCGTCACTAGGTCTTAGGAGAGGTGGATACAATCCGCACACGGTGGGGAGTATGTCATAATCAGAATAGCGCAACATCAGCATGGTGGCACCACTCTAAAACTAGCAGGGGACCTGATCATCACCGCTCTTCACAGCTCAATAAGCTTTAGTGATGAGCTGGCTACTACAGGGGGAGGTCATGCAGATCTTCCAGTGGGCTTTAGCGAGTCATCGATGGAGTGGGGGACTTCATTAACACGACAGGGGGGCCAATAGGATGATATCAGGAGGAGCTCACGTGAGTGAGACACTATCTCTGTAGGGATTAGGTGGTATCTTCGAGAGTATACTCTTGGAGTGCATGGGATGGCCTACGTGGTAGGACAACTTCACGAGGAGTTGGGTATAGTGCCACATTATCATGCTCCCCTACTCATTGGTGGTATACATGGGACTACTGGTACTTATATCGGGTAGAGTAGTGAGTGGAGTGAGGGGAGCTTCAGGTGGGACATGATGGCTTGGGATCTCTTTCATGTTAGGACAATGCAAAGGCCAGGGACGATTCAGTGGTGCATTTGGGGCCCTGGCACATTTTTGCAGTGATAGTGGGGAGCGTCACCTAGCGAGGATGCTTGTTCTGGTATTGCTTGAGGACAAGCAATTTTTGGTGGGGAGGACCGTAATATTCCTGTTTAGCAATTCTACTAACTGAAATATTAATTTTGGCCAATTTTGATAATATCAGAGTTTTGACTTAGGAAATGTGGATTTGGGGACCGACAAACAAACTTAGGCGACTATAGGCCTCAAAAAATTAGGCTGAGGCAAAGTATTGAGGCAATAAGGGAGGATGGGACCCAATGAGGATGAATTATGGCCCCCATGAAGGCAACGTAGTCATTGGTGCGTGTTAGAGGATAGAGGCACGCGGTGGGGCCCAAGGGAATGTTGGGAAGCCTTGGATAAAAGGGAAGCATGGGGATCATTTCTCTCATTCATTCATCTATTCGAAATTGCCCTTGACAAGAGCATGCTTGAGCAGTGAGCCAAGTCTGCATGTGTTGTTCGGCACACGGGTGTCTTCGTGCGGAGATCCCAACCTTTGCTTCGGTGGACTTCAAGTGCCAACCCAAGGAAGGTGCTTCACCACAGATTTGATCAGTCTAGCAGCCGAGAGCCTCATCTACCGTGCAATTACTTCACTAACAGCGCAAAGACATTCCCAGATGCGTAGAGGCTACACAGTCCCTTGAGGGATTCACTTCGGGAGCCAAGGAGTGAGTGGATTTTCCGTGGAGGATTTGGAGGGAAGGCTTGGAGCCTTCTAATAGGGATTTCCAGGCATTTCACTGGCATCCAACAACAGTTTTATCAAGAGGTCTGAATTTCCCAGCAGTTTAGAGAGCCAAGCCCAAGAGGGCCAATTTTTGGGTCAAGCTTTGGGCAAACCCTTTTCGGGTTTTTCTAGCTTTATTGAGGAGAGGCGAAGATTAATTTGGAAAATTTTTTTCGGCAGATTTGAGGGGTCAAACAAAGGTCCCAACTCAGCCAACAACTAGAGGAGCTGGGAGAAAATTGGGCTGAAATTGCGAGGTCAACATTTGGCCAATTCCTTCATGTGTTTTTGTGGGTTATTGGTGGAGAGCCCGGGGTTAATTTCCTGGAATTTTCTGAGCATCAGAGGAGGCTATAGCAACAGTTCTTTGTAGCCAACAACATATTTCTGGGCAGTTTTAGTGCAGTATTCAGTAAAGAGCAGCAAGAGATCATAGAGGGCTTCATATCTTTCACTTGGGCTTTGCTAGCTTGCCTTGTGCAAGCCAAGGTGCACTCTTTCCAACACCTTATTGTACCCTCTTATTTATTAATAAAATGGCTCAGATCAGCGTAGTTCATGGAGATTTCTGGTTGTACATGTGCTATAAAATTTTGTATGTGTTTTTGCTATGTTTTGTTTGTCTATCATTGAAACTTTCCATTAGGAGTATTACACAAGGACTAGATAGATTGGTGGATATTTTTTGGTGGGCATGCCCTAGAGATGCAACATTCTTCTACAAAGTTACCCGCACAAGTAGCCCTTTTCTTGTTATGTGTGAGAAATTGTAGTACTTATGGTTTTATTTGTTCGGCTAGGAGAAACTGATTGGAATTTAAGAAAGCAAAAGTCCTAGTTTATATTCCTAGTGCCCTTTGCCTTCTTGTTGGGAAAGATGCATAATACAAGCTAAGCTGCACGATACAGGGAAATGGACACTAGTTCTTGAAACAAAAGCATGATGGAAGTGTGAACCCTTAAAAAATTGGAAATGGGGAAACACACACACGCGCACGCATGCACACACACACACACACACACACACACTATATATATATATATATATATAATGTGCTATTTCATAATTATGGATACATAAACAAGAACTTTTAAATGGAAAATACAAATGACAAACAAATTACAATCCTCAACCATTGTTTATATTGGAATTCTCGTCATTAGCATCACCCTTTTCCTCTTGTCTAGCCTTTGCCTCTACCTTCATTCTCTAGGGACATCAATCAACGCTACCCAATTTTGACAGAAGTGCCTAATCCAAGCCTTAAAATATTTTAGAAAAAGCTTAAGATGCCGAATCAACAATTTTGGCTTGAGTGATGGGTACATTTTTACTAAGCCCATGACAAAGGAGATCAACAATTGACACCAGTGACATCAGGGTAGATAAAGGGCTTGGTGCTCTTGATTAAATGCCAATCCCATATCCCAATATGTGATAGAATCCAATGAAAATTCTGCAATCCTGCCAATCCTGAAATCCTGAAAACTGTTAAGCCTGCTGAATTTTCAATGGGATATGAAATTCTACTTTCTCTATATGAAGTCTGATGAGATTGAAATCACTCTCAAACATTGTGAAAAAATTAATGGTAACATTAAGAATTTAAATAGAAGGATTAAAGGTAAGATAAAGGAAATGTTAATTTAAAAAAAGGAAAGATAAAAGAAATTTGTGCAAATCCTTTTACGTCAATAATTTAAAATTACCATTATTGCCTCTCAGATCACCCTTGCTCAAATCATGTGAGGAAAAATGAGAATGAAATCCTCTTTATTAAAAAAAATTCTGTTCTTTTAAAAAAACCAAAACTGGGTAATTTATATTATCAAAAGCTTGTAGCAAAGCTAAACAACACTAAAACAACATACTAAATAACTTTTGATTTCAAACATGTTGCACAGGTTCAAACAAAGTACAAAATTTTCATTTGTTTGCTGACAAAATTTCCTAGTACTCACTGCTGCTATACGTTCTATAATAGATATTTAATAAACTAATCACTTTAAAAAATGTTTACCTAATGAAATAGATGATGCCTTGTGACCTCTTCGAGGCCTATGTTAGCTGGCATTGATTCCTGATCCCCAATCTTCATATCCTCAAAGGGCTGGTGCACGATATCTTCTTCTTTTAGTTTCCCCTGACTTGAATTTACAGACCACTGCTAATTGGATACCCCAGACTAAGCATGTTTGAGCAAATTCACCACTAGGTTCATTATCATTGTCTATTCTGTATCCAGGATGACAAGTTGATGTTTTACATGAACTAGAGTACTCATTGTAGATGCCATTTGAGAGATACACTACTGTTTCTTATCATGAGCTTTAGAAGTAACAGAGAAAATAGAAGCACTGTTGCTTTGGATCATTTCTTCACGAGAATGAAGAATCCTCTAGATTTCTTGTAAATCTTTGTAGTCCATGAGTGCTAATCGAGAACAGAGGACCACTCCAAAAGGGAAAATCAGTAGATCTACAGCACCAAACCTAAGGTTTCTTTTAAGGAACCAATGGAGAACTTATAGGATAGATACTAGAAATCATAATACTGGATGCAAAGAGGTACAAATTCTTGGGGATTGTACTTAACAGTTTCTGAGATATTAGACGATTTCTCTTATAATGATAACTGTTTGTGAGAACTTTTTACTTCTCTTAATTAGGTCCTTCTTGTACTTAATTATTATTATGTGTTCTTCTTCATCAAACAGCTACCAAACCATAAAGAACAATGAAACAAAGGACACAAGATGTAGGCGATCAGCCACGGCCAAAACCTCTCCAACCTGAGAGGAAAACCCACAAGAATTCTTCTTCTTATAGAATCTTCAATTGACAAATTCCAAGACCTAGATCCTTGACCAAGAACCCCTCCAGGACCAAGTCAAGGCTTCCTCTTTGAAAAGCTTCTCCTTCCAACAACTTTGACTTGCCCAGAAACTGCAATTGCAACTGCAACTTTGACTTGCCCAGAAACTGCAACTTCGACTTTCCCAGAAACTGCAACTACGACTTGCCCAAAAACTACAACTTCGACTGGCCTAGAAACTGAAACTTCGATTGCTACTTCTCTTCTTCGCTTGGGTAGATTATCTCTTCTAGAGAACTCGGCTTCCAATACAACTCTTCTTAATGACCTAACTTCACTTCTGCAACCCTGGATTCACTGCAGCAATATGTGCCCTAATTCATTCGCACGTGTGGAGAGAAGTAGCCCAAAAAAACACAAAACTTTGACTTCTTCTCCTTCCTTCAACCTCCTCTTCTTCACACTTCTTTTCGTCTCTATGATCGAACTTGTATGTGTGAGTGTGTGTTCTCCAAATGAGGTTGAGTGCCCTATATATAGGTTTCCTTGAGCCTCCTATTAGGCTGACTTGACATGTCCTTAGCCCGACTTGACATGTCCCTAGGCCAACTTGTTGCTCCATTAGGCCGACTTGATGCTTGCATGATTGACTCGGTCTTGGAGGGTCTTTTGACTCTAATTTGACTCAAATAATTTTTTTACAATATGTAACATGCCCAAATGGGTCATTCATACATGAAAATGACTTAATGACTTTATAACAAACTTAGAAGCACTCAATTGGTGCTTTGACCTATAAAAATAAATTCTCTTGAGCATGAAACCCATGCCTCAAGACTCACAATAATAAATTTATTTTTCTCTTTTCATAAAATACTTAAAATCATGATTACATTTGTCATTATGAAGACCGAACCAAGTTACATATTTCAACACTCCCTCTTAACTAGGGAGGTATTCATTATCCATACAAGGTACTTGGACATTCTCAATTTGAAGAATTCTCATAAGAAGAGTCAGATTGGTAACCCATCTGTAGAGCATCATATCATCCAACATTGTCACATAGCAAGGCCTTGACTAACAACTCTATCTCTCCACAAGATCAAAGAAAATGTTGGCGAGACCAATGATTTATAGACACCCTCATCATTGTCGCTCTCAGAACATACCCCACTCGGGTTCTCTCAAAGTATGTTCCACCAGGATTATTCTTATCTTGGATTCCCAATCTTCAAAGAATATCGGTCCTCTACGACCACTCTTATCTTGGATACCCTACCACATCCTCAAAGAGTATCGGATGCCAGATGCTTACCCAATCCTCCATTCTATCTTCCCAAGTGAAGACAAGAATGATGTCTATCTCTCCCTCTTAACTAGGGAGGACATACCCATTCCAATGAAGGAATGTATCCATTCCTATAAAAGGAATGCACCCAAGGTCCCTCTTAATCAGGGACGTTACCAAGCTCCCTCTTGACCAGGGACTTGCTTCTAGCAGCTCTTTAGGTGGAGATCATGGGACAACCATTTGCTTGAAGAGCTCCTCCTTTCGATGTTATGATCTTCCTGTTCTTTATTCAGGAGTCTTCATCTTTTTGGGACTTCTTCATAAGGCATCGACCATCCATCACTTTCATTCATGAATCATGTCAGTCATGGCGTCCTTTCATTGGAAAGTGATCCATTAGTCCATATCTGACCTTTCCTTCATGCCTTGCTACCTTCTTCCCATCATGTTTCCTTCAAGATCTTTCATCCTACTACATGAGTTTTAGTTGTAGATTACATCTACACTCTTCCTTTGGTAGCCCTGCATTAGCCCATCCAGATATTATTCAAAAATAGAAAAATGAACATTAAATCAAAATTACCTTTGTGATGGTCTTTCATCATGACATCTCCTTGTTTGCATCAACATCCTGCATACACATTGACACATCTCCAAAAAGATATACAATGTCAAGGGAAAGGTTACTTGGGAGTGGGAGCGGGAGCAACATTTTTAGAAGCTCTCGGTTCGGGAGCGAATTTTTATATAATATATATATTTTTTATATTTTGATGCATATATGTCAACAAAAGCATGTAAAATGATGAGTTAGATATAAAAAAGCATAAGAACATAGATTGAACCATATGACATCAATCTTCTAGAATTTATAATCTTCATCAACCACGTCCACAAGTTAGTAACATACAACATATTGAGTCTCATGATTCATCAATCTTAAAGTTTCAAGCTTTCAAAATTCAATATATAAAATTTATCATCATTGATCACCAAAGTTGTACTTGTAAGCTAAGTGTAACCATTACAACAAAGAATATTTAACATGAAATGAAATGTTATAAAATGAAATGAAATGAAACAACTTTCAACTTTCACGAAGCATCATATTCATAATTCATTACCAATGAGTTATAATTGCCAACTTCAAACTACAAACTTAAATTGTCATATATTGTTTACAAAAAATATCATATTAAATATGAAAGAGTTAACAATTATAAAACTACTAGAAACTAGAAAAGACAAGTAAATCTATTATCTATTGTTAATGCTTGGGCCTCTTGCTGCCACGAGAAATGTCTAATTTGAGTCTTGTTGGAAAATCAAGATCTTTGTCATTAACATCACCCTCTAAGCATTAATATCCAAAGGTGTCTTTGTTATTACCTTTGGATCTGTATAGGGATCTTTGTCATTAATATTACCCTCTAAGCATTAAAATAAGATAGAAAAAACATAGCATGTCAAGTCAAGATTTTGTTTGAGTGATGGGTACAGTTTTAGTAGGGTCATGATAGAGGAGTTCAACAACCAATGTCACTAACATCAAGTTACATAGAGGGATTGGTGCTCTTGATTAAATACGAGTTCCATACCCTAATACATGACAAAATCCAATGGAAACATTGCAATCCTCCCAATCCCGAAATCTTGAAAAATTAATAAGTTTGTTGGATTTTGAATGCGATCTAAAATTCTACTTTCTCCATATGAAATCCAAGGAAGTCAGAACCACTATCAAACATCCCGTGTCATTTCATGGTAATGTTAAAAATTTAAGTGAAAGGATGAAGTGAAATTCTCTTTAATCTTCATTTTCATCCTTTTACTTTAAGAATTTAACATTACCATGAATTGCATATCAATACTAGGGCCATAGGCTTGATCATTACGCTGCCCCACTCAAAAATTCTTGTTTCTTTGAAAAAAAATTGCATTTGGAATGTTTGTGCAATTTTTTTTTTGCAAAAAAGGTTAGGGAGCGAAAATTTTGCTCCCGAAATTCGCTCTCTACGGGAGTGATTTCGGGAGCGCGCTCCAAGAGCGGTTTCAAGTGGGGGGTGCTGCTCCCCCGCAACCTTGTACAACACAACATACCACATGTCCATAGGTATGTCCCCATTTCAAGCTTTGTACAGTTATGATGCATTGACTTTTGCTGATATGATGTTTGGAGACAGCTGGGCCCCAAGGGCCAAGGATTGGATATAGGAGAGGTAGGATATCCTACGGGCTCTCAAGGACAACCTACATACAACGCAGAACCAACATAAGCTCTATGTTGACAGGGGCCGAGTAGAGAAGCATCTTGAGGTTGGGGATCTAGTTTTCCTGAGGCTTCAGTCGTATAGACAATCCACGCTCAAGTAGAAGGGGGATGAGAAGCTCAAGCCCCGCTTTTATGGGTTGTATAGAGTCACCATGAGGGTTGGAAAGGTAGTGTATGAGTTGGAGCTACCCCCAGGGAGCAGAGTTCACAACATTTTCCATGTGTCTTACTTGAAAAAGGCACTGGGGCAGTAGGTGACAACAACTGCAGAGTTACCGTCCATGGATGATGAGGGGCATCTGGTTTTGGAGCTTGAGGCTATTTTTGACACCCATGAGAGACATTTGCAGAACGGGGTCATCAAAGAGTTGTTGATTAGATGGAGGAATCTGCCTAATGAGGATGCCACTTGGGAGGGAGAGCAGATACTCCAGTATCCATCCTTATAGTTGCTTGAGGACAAACAACATTTTGGCATGGAGCACTGTGATATTCCCAATTATCAACATTGCTAAGGGGAAATATCAATTTTTCTGATTTTGCCATATTTTGTACTTTCACCAAGGAAAAGTGGGTTGTCAGACCCCACTTGAAGTTTTGGAGCTAAGGCAAGGGCCCAACATTGGATGGTGGGGGCCACACCAAAGAGGGAATACACCCCTCTTGGAAATACACATTCTTGGTGGGAAAGGATGGAGGGGATCGATGGTTGGGTCCCATATGAGCAAATTGGAGGCACAATGACAAAATAGGAGGAGACACTCATTTTGGGGTATCTTTGATCATTTGAACAATTCACCTTGACTAGCATGCTTGAGCTGGAAGCCAAGTCTGCATGCGCTGTTGAACATGAGAGATTTTCAGACGAAAATCTCACCCTTGCTTCATTGGGCTTTGTGTGCCAGCCCTAGGAGGGAGTCTTCATCACCTACAATCTGATCTGGGAGCCTTTTCAGCGTATTGGTGGAGCTGGTTCAGCAGGTGGGACGCAGAAAGGAGAAATACAGAGTCATAGGAGGAGCTGTTGTGTGGGTAAGTGATTTGTGGGGTATCCAGGATAATCAAGGGGCATCATTTGCTGAAGATGGAGGGAAATTCCAGGACCTCATTTTGGAGAGAATTGGCTGGGCCATTCAACAACAGAGACTGCGTGGGCCTACGCAGTCCTTTTTCGTACCACACGTGGGGCCTTGTGAGGAAGAGGAATTTGGGGCTGAGACCTGTGGGGGAATTCCAGAAGGGGATTTGCTGAATATCTCAGCCATTTTGGGAGCCTTCAGTAGTGGCATTTATAGGTAGGTCGAAATACCTAGCAGCCAGCTAGAGGAGCTAGGAGAAATTGGGCCAAAATTCCGAGATCAACATTTGGCCAAACCTTTGCTGGGTTTTGGTGGGTTATTGGAGGAGAGGTTGGAATTAATTTCCTGGAATTTTCCGAGCATCGGAGGAGGTCCTAGCAGCCATTTCTTGCAGCCAGAGTGCAGTTCCTGAGGGCCAGCACAGAGCTTTGTTGGGGACAGGTACCTAGTGCTTGAGTAGCTGATTTCATCACCGCCCAGGTGCATGCCTTCTAATCTCATATTGTACCCCATCATTTATCTTAATAAAATGGCTCAGCTCAGCACAGATTTTGGCATTTTCTGGGTGTTTAATATTGTGTGTGTGTTTTTGCTATGTATGCTTTGTTTCTCATTGTAAATTTCCCTTGGGGATATTACAGATGCAAGGAAGATTGGATCTGTGTTAAGTATATCTATGATCATGTATACTTGACTTAAATTGAATGTTTCAGATCTATTATAACTGGTATAATACTACAAATTTGTGGGTTTGCTAAGATTTTATTATTCTTGACACTTTCCAATCAATTCATAAATCCTTTGACATCATATCCAATTGTTAAGGCACTTAATTATTGAAATCACCACTAAAAACTCATTGCATCTCAGATATTTCTGTTTTTACTAAATCTGAAAATTGTTTCAAGGGTTTAAATGACAGATTAGTAATCTTAGTAGGGATTCTGTCCTTGTGTCGGAGAAGAGCCAGCCTAAAATGATGGAAGTGGCAATTGAGGTGACAATGGGTGGCACTACTATATTTCCCTAGATGTACACTACTATGTTGGGCTAGAATATTTGCTGAAGTGCAGGTTAAGAGGTTAATAAGAAGTGTAAGACAAATAATAATAAAGACAATTCAAAAGATAATACTAAAAATGATGAGCCTTAAAAGTAAAATTAAAGAAGTAAAATATTCTATTAAAAAATGAGCAAAAAGAATGATTTAAAAGACAATATAATGAAAAAAGAAGAAGCAATGATTACCACAAAATATACCAGCTATAAAAATTCCGAAGGGAAAAAAAAGGAATAAAGGAGAGGAGCAAAGCGGACAGTAACCAACAGTCTAAGGAGCAACAAATCAACACGTTAAAGGAGTGATAAGAGTAAAGGGAGGGGGTGATTGATCAAATTTGGAAAGTGGAGATAAAGGGCAATGTTTTGAAAATCGCAATCGGGATTAAATCGGCGAGGGGAAAAAATCGGAAAAAATCGTAAAAATTGGGAAAAAATTGGTAAAATCGGAAAAAAATTGGCACATACAAAAATATTCATTTTTTTTTCAATTTTTTAAATATCTAAAGCACCCACAACATAAAATAAATGCATTGACACACAAATATGAAAAAAAAAACTAATATATAAGATGTGTAATATCATGTCTAGTGCTACATCACACATAATAGTGAATCATGTCCTGAATACTAAGTCCCGAGTCTCAACTCAACCTCAAAATATCAACAAAAAATATAATAATGTATCTCATATCATGAGTCATAATGTTATATACAAAGGAATGCACCAAATAACCTATACTACTGATTTCCTCTGCCCCTCTTGCGAGAAAATGTAACAACTTTCCCTCTAGATGAAGAAGTTGGCGGGGCTGGCAATGGGCTCTGTTGTACTCCAGATCCTGAAGCACTAGGAGCTAAAGGAGGTAGACCACGTCCTCTACCGGTAGCAGGGGTAGGTGGTGTCACCACCTCCTCCTGCTGTTGCTCCTCCTCCTCCTCCTCATGAAACTCATCATTGATTCATCGCTACTAGAAATGGGATCATCAATAAGAGATACATAAACATCATCTAGCTCAAAGTCTTCAGACTTGGATTGCTCAACCTTATAACATGATAGAAATTGAAAAAGTTTAACATGCCTAACCAATGATTTTGGTTTGAGTGAAGGGTTTATCTCCTCAACCTTAAAATGCGGTAGAAAAAGATTAACATGCCTAACCAGTTGTTTTCCTTTGAGTGAAGGGTACATTCTTGTTAAGGCCACGGTAGGGGAGTTCAACAATCAATACCACCAACATCAATAAAGTTCAACAATCAATGCCACCAACATCAAGGTTCTTAAAGGACTTCATACTCTTGATCAAATGCCAATCTCATACCCTTACACATAATAGAATCAAATGGAAACAATGCAAATCCCCAAACCCTGAAACCCTGAAAACCATTAAGTCTGCTGAATTTTGAGTGAAATCTAAAATTCTAGTTTCTCCATATGAAATCCAATGAGGTCGAAACCACTCTTAAACATCCTGAGTCATTTCATGGTAATGTTAAAAATTTAAGTAAAATGATGACTTTTACTTCAAGAATTTAACATTACCATTCACTGCCAACAGGGTGTGTTAGGAAAATGAGAGGACTGCAAAAATGACCAAAAAAAATTGATTTTTGAACTTATAGGGTTGTTGTTTGATGGGCCCACGATTTTTACCAAAAAAATCGCGATTTTTTGGCGATTTTTTCAAATCCAAAAAATTGCCCAAAAAATTGCCAATAATATCGTTTTGTTCAAAAAATCGCGATTTTCAAAACCATGATAAAGGGAAGTTGAGAAAGGAGAGGGTACAAATATAACAAGAAAAGACGGAAAAGAAAGGAATGAATATTATAATTTAATAATTTATTATTATCTTTTGACCATTTTTATTATTATCTCTTAGCAGTTTCATTTTATTTTATTACGTTGTTTTCTTTGTTTTTCATGTTTTCCAATGCCAGCCTCTCTTTGTTCAAAGTTCAAACCTTTCATTGTTTCTATTGGTATATATCCCTCCTTTTTCATCATCTGGAATTTCACTCATTCTATCTTCCTTTCTGCCTTGATGATGAGTGAATGGTTGACTCAAAACTAGTTGGCTCATAAACTTATGTGCTGTGAAAACTAAAAGCACTGGTAACTATTTTTTCATTTTCTCAGACCTGATTTTTAATTTTCTACAGATTTCATGTGATGCGCCCGTTCTCTTGTACCCAGTGCACACTAATTTTCAACATGCTATCCCCACACCTGCAACTTGAACCTTGGCTACTTGTTCACCTTGGTGAAGAGGGTGGTGGGGAGAGACAGGATATATTAGTGTTTAGTTGCATAGTTGCTGCAAATTAGGAGTTGTGAAATTATGATCTAGTATAGCTTTAGATTCAAATTTATTAAATTTTATCTTGAATTTTGCACATATAAATGATTCAGTCTTGAAAAATCTTGGCTTTTGGTTATATGTGACTAAATTCGCAGCATTAGTTGAACCATTACATTAAATTGAATCATGACTTGTATATTTACAGGGTGGAATGCCTGGAGCAGAAAGGTTGGGATTGTGTGAGCCCTTGAGAAAGCTACTGAGAGAGCAAGCATTATCAAATAGGGTTTATGGAGCTATCTGTGCATCTCCAGCAATAGTGCTAGAACCCCAAGGGCTCCTAAAGGTTTGTATGACCTTTGCATGTTGATTGCTGTAACAAACTAACAGAATATTGGCTCCAGGTTGCTTAAATCTCCATGTTTCTTTCGTATTTGAAGGTTTTTCATATTTGTGTTTCTCTTTTATAGGATAAGAAGGCAACAGCTCATCCATCCTTTTCCAGCAAACTAGGAGATCAGAGTGATGTTTATGCAGGAGTTGTGATCGATGGAAAAGTGATCACAAGCAAGGGCCCTGGAACAGCGATGGAGTTTTCCATTGCTCTAATAGATAAGCTTTATGGGCATGACAGAGCCAGAGGCATTGCTCAGGGCATGGTATACAATTATACTGAGGTTCTTTCAGATTAATGAACATTGGTATTCTGTTTTTCCAAATTTTGCATTGATAAATTGCAAGTGCATCTTGATAGGATCCATTATAGCGCATTGCAGTGTATCCAATGCCTTGTATCATATTCAGAAGCAAAATGCTACATTGTAAGGCTGTGAATTTCTTTCAAGAAATGATATAGAAGTGCAGAAACATGCATTTTGTGCTTTGTTCCACTAGTTAAAAACCAAAGGCGTGTGCCTAAGTACTCCCTATTGGTTGACATGGATCCTGCATACATGTTATGAAAGTTTTTGATAGTTGACAAATATAATTCTAAACAATAAATTCACAAAATACCCAAAATACTGCCAGGGAAGAGTTCTTGTAACAGATAAATGTAAGGGTTGAAGGCCTGTCAACAATAACACAACTTTCTGGATTGTGTTTTGGTAAATTGCTATTTTTACTATTTTAACAAAAATCAAATGCACCAATTGGCATAAATTTCTTAAAACATCAGTAATAGCCTGAGTGGGCTTAATGGTTAAGCATATATGTTTTTTCCTTGGAGGTCATATTTGAATATGGAGGAGGTTAGGGTATGCACACCTCCATAGACTAAGCATTGGAACAAGGGGGTCCCATGCATCAATCTTTTAGTGCTTGGCTAGGCGGTGATCTTAAATTAGATACATTATTGTTGTTATGAGATTTTAAAACAAAACATGTGTTTTCTCCTTCGAGATCTATGAGTACTCAAACCTGTACCACATGAAAGCACCAACTCCAATTTTGAAAAGTGTAACTAGTTTCGGTCTTCATAATGACTTGTAATTATGAATTTATGTAATGAAGAGACAAAGATAATAAAATGTATTTTGTAATGCTTACCTCATGGGTTTCATGAGCAAGGAGTTTTTATTATAGGTCAAAGTCTTTTTCTTGATGTCTTTAGGGGTTTGTCATCTTATATATGTTGAAGATACTCCTTGGTAAAGTTGGCTTATTCTCAGATGACCATGTCTTCCTAGAACATAGGAGACATTCCCTATATATAGAGGGACTACGGCCTCATTTGTACACCATCAGTTCGGACAAGTTCTGTGAAAAAGTTTGAGTTAGGGACTGCGGTTTGGTGGGAAGGAGAGAGCGAAGAAAACAAAGGCAGTTCAACGAAGAAGTAGAGGCTTTCTTATGTCTCTGTTTTGGGTCTAAGTCTGTAATAGAAGTCAGGATTACAGTGTGAGAAGAGAAGGGATATACCACAGAAAAGAAGGCTGCAAAGGCATGTGAAGAAAGGGTCAAAGTCTCGGTCAACCTAGTGCGTGAAGAAGACTGCTATCAGTGCAAAGGAAAGCTTCGATCTTGGGTGAATCCTCCATCATAAACTCAGAAGTATACATAGCATAAAGGAGGGGTACTACAACAAGTACATGAGCTTTATCTTGGGTATCAAAGGTGCAGTTAGAAGGCCGAGGAGGAATCTCTTGGAGGCCGAGAAGGAAAGAATATAAGCACATCATTTGGGCTGCTAGATTAGGGACCAGTCTCCCTAGTGTTGGTGCAGCATAGTGCAGAAAAGGAAGATCAACATAAGGAGCCTAGAAGAGCAAGTGACAAGGGTCTTGGAGGCATATCGGTGTCAAGGGTCTTTGTCATGGTCTTGGTACTTGTCAATTGAAGATCTATAAGAAGAATTATTATCGGGTTTTCCTCTCCAAGAGGGAGAGGTTTTAGCCCTGGCTTGAAAGCCTAAACATTGTGTCTCTTGTGCATTTGATAATTGACTTGATGAAGAACATAATAATCTAACGAAGATAAGATCTAAGTGAAAGAAGCATAACGAAATCACAAGTAATTATCAAGAAAGAGAAATTGTAATAAAAGCCCTAATTTCTCAACGTCCAAGACCTGTAACATAGAAGACGAAGTGATAACTAATATGCAATCAGTCCAAAGGTCACTAAATGCGTCTCGATTTTTCTTTTCCAATCTCAGGGGGTTTCCCCTAGTTTGTAATGCACTTTAAATTATTTGATAATCTGCAAGTTAGCAGTAGCACAAGAAATCAGCTCATACAAATGGATCCTTGGCATGCAATTAGACGGCCAAGGATTAAAAAAATTGCAATTAAAATATATGCAAAAATTTCAACCTGCAATTAGCAGAATATGAGAGAGAGAGAATGTATTCTAAGTGTTGAGAAATCTAGGGAAGCTAGATTATGTGATTTCTCTTACTTTGATAACTGCTTGTGATGTCTTTATACTTATCTTGATTATATTCTTCTTCAACTTGATTATTATTGTGTTCTTATCTTCAAACAACTACCAAACCATAAAGAACAATGAGACAAGAGTACACAAGATATACACAATCACTCATGGCCAAAACCTCTCCAATTAAGACGAAAACCCACAAGAATTCTTCTCTTCTTATAGAGCTTCAATTCACGAATTCAGTACCTATGACCCTTGACCAGGACTCTCCATGACCAAGTCAAATATTTCCTTCTTGACAAGCTTTCCTTTCAACAATTCCTTAGTGAATTGCTGCAATTTCGACTTCCAGTAAATTCTTCTGCCCAACAATTCTTCTGCAACTTTGACCCCTCTAGTAGTTTCTTCTAGAACTTTGTCCAACCGATTCTACTGCAACTTTGACCTCTCCATCAGATTCACAACTTTGAATTTTCACAACTTCAACCTAGTTGCAGCTTCACAACTTTGATGTAGTTTCACAACTTCGATGCAACTTCACAACTTTGATGCATCTTCAAAATTTGTTTTTATAGAAACCCTAACACAACAGAGAGAGAGAGAGAGAGAGAGAGAGAGAGAGAGAGAGGCCCAAAACTTTGATCTTGTTGTTGTTGTTGTTCTTCGCCCTTTTCGAGCTTCTAACTTGAGGAGATCGGACTTGTTTGCGAGTGTGTCCAAATGAGGCCGAGTTCCTTCTTATATATAGGCTTTTGAGGGGTATGAATTGCTATATTTACGCTGACTTGTCCCTTCATGTAGGCCGACTTGATCTTTGCACCATGACGAGGTCTTGAAGGGTATTTTGACTCAAACTTTGACTCAAATAATTTTCTTTACAATATGTAACATGCCCAAGAAGGGTCTTTCATACATGACAATGTCTCAATTGACTTGTACATTAAATAAAAAGCCCTAGAAGCTCTCCGTTGAGAATTCAATAGGGCAATGATTATGATTAATTCTCTTTACTTGATAACTGTTTGTGTTTCTTTTTTACTTATTAGCTTTGTTCCTTATTATTATATGTGTGAAGCATAAAAAAACTACCAAAACAAGAATAACAATGATCGTATATAGGCTACAAGCCAGGGCCAAAACCTCTCCTCTTGAGAGGAAAACCTGTAAATCTCTTCTCTTCCTAATAGATTCTTCAATTGACAAATTCCATGACCTTTACACTGAGACCAATACCCTCCAAGACCAAGACCAACCTCTTCAGAGGATGTGCTAACTTTGATCTAGTCAAACCTAATCAAATCTCTTCCAGTAACACCTTTTCGACCTTTTGCTGCAAGATTTTCGTCCTCTTACTGCAGTTTTGAAATTTCAGCCTCCCTGTAGTTGCTGCTGCCACATGTGGGAAATTTGATCTTCCTCTAACCTTTGCTTGCCTTTCTATGACTTCTGGAGCTTGAGAGTGACTCTTGGTGACCTTCACTTGACCTCTTTGCCTCCTTTTCTCCAAGACTGAACTTGTAGATGCAAGCCCTAGGCATGTTGCAGAAACCCTAATCCTCTTTGGGCACGTGTGAGAGAAAATTAGCCCAAACACAAGTCTCCTTTGTCCTCCTTCTTCGTTGCTTTCTCCTTCCTCTTCCTTCACTAGAATGAGTGATTAGTGAGTGTGCTTCAAGTGGGACGAGTTCTCTTCTATTTATAAGCTCTTCAAGGGTGGATGTGGCTCTTCCTTTAGGCCGACTTGATCTTGAAGGGTATTCCAACACTTTTTAAGACAAAAGTAATTTTCTTTACAAGTTACAATGTGCCTAGTGGGGTCTTCAACTTATGGCAATGACTCTTTTGACTTCTTGACCTAGGACAAACCCTAGAAACACTCAGTGGGTGCTTGACCTATAAAATAAAAGAGCTTGAGCATGAAACCGATGCTCCAAAATAATAATAATACTTTTTCTTTCATTTTATAATTTACAAGAATAAAAAATAAATTTCATACTTATGAAGACCAAACCTAGTTACACATTTTTCAACACTCCCTCTTAACTAGGGAGGTATTCATAAGAGGTACAAAGACATTCTCAATATGAAGAGATCTCATAAGAAGAGTCGGATTGGTAACCCATCTATCTAGCATCATATCAATCAGAATTGTCATATGGTAAGGCCTTAAATAACAACTTTATCTCTCCACAAGAGCAGAGCACAATGCTGACGAGACCAATGATTTATAGACACCATCATCATTGTCTCTCAAGGTACATACTCCACTCAAGTGTTCACTGATTATGACCTTCTTTGGACTATTCTTGTCTTGGATAGCTAGTCCTCAATGAATATCGATCCACGACTACTCTTATCTTGAATGCCCTACCTCATCCTTAAAGAGTATCAGATCCCAGATGGTTACCCAATCCTCCATTTTGTCTTCCCAAGTGAAGACAATGATGATGTGCCTATCTCTCCCTCTCAACTAGGGAGGATATATCAACCCAGCCAAGCTTGTCTCTCAAGTACACAAGCTTCTTGTTAGGAAGAGATTTCGTAAATATGTCAGCTACCTGCTCATTGGTGGAGATACATTGTAGCCGCAACACACCATTTTGTACTAGGTCCCGAATATAGTGATACTTGTTGTTTATATTATTTGTCTTTCCATGAAATACAAGGTCTTCAGACAATCGTATACAACTGGTGTTGTCATAATGTATCACTGTAGGGTCCATCGATCCTTCGAATAGGTCGGATAACAACTTCCTTAACCAGACCAATTCTCTGCTTACTTCATAGGCCACAACATACTTAGCCTCTGTTGAGAATTTGGAGGGTTAGTGATTAATTCAAAATTCTCTTCTTGATAATTACTTGTGAGGTTACTTGAGTTGCTTATGTCTTCCCTTCGTTAGCTTATTAAATCTTTCATCAAGTCAATTATCAAAAGACACGAGACACAAGAATTAGGCTCCTAGAGCCAAGGCATAACCTCTCTCTTTTGGAGAGGAAAATCCGAAAGGAATTCTTCTTATAGATCTTCAAATGACAAGTACCATGACCAAGACTCAGACCCTTGACGTATGAAAGCCTCCAAGACCTTGTCACTCCTTATGAGTCTTCTTACAATGCTCATCCTTATTTTCTTTATCAATCTGTACTGATGGTATCATCCCTCCAACAAGCATCATCATGCATATTGGTGACATTACATTGCTGAGCATAATTCCTCCGAACTGCTGTATCAAGGTGGTTGACATATGATTTGTACTTACTTCAAACTAGCATCATCACTTAGCATCTTTGTAGACCAGCACCGAGTCACTGTAGTCTTGTACTCAAGACATGTAGCATGTTGAACCGAGACAACTTATTTATCACAACACCAAGTTGATGTGCCACTTATTTATGTTATAAACCCTTGTCACAACCTTTTGAAATCCGCACTGACTCTGCTTTGAAGTCCGCACTTAATTAGCCTTTGAAATCCGCATTCGATTCAACTCTGAAATCCGCATTTGACAGCCTCTGAAATCCACATTTTTCTTCCTCAAAAACAGTCCGCATTTGGTTCAGACTTATCCGCAATTTTCCACAAATGAATCCTCATTTTCTGTACTTTTCTGCGCAACCTAGGTGGGTATAAATAGTTGCTTCCCCTGTATATAAGCCGACTTGACTTGTTAACCGATGTGACTCTTTGGGAGCCAACATCACTGATATGAGGCTGACTTCTCACTGCATGTAGTGTCTACTTTATTACATCTTTTCCAGCGTTTGAAGGAGATATATCTTGAGGGCTGTTAGAGCCTTTCTTTTACAAGGTTCATGACAAGGTCTTGGAGCTTTTAATGATGACAATGCTCTTCATATACATCACTCTATTTACATTTATAAACAGAAAAAAAAACCAAAATAGACATCAAGAAGAAATCTATTAACCTATAATAAAATTCTTGCTCATGAAACCCATGAAGCAAGTACAACAAATAAATTTTATTATCTTTGTCTTCTTCTTTTCATAATTACATAGTCAATATGAAGACCAACCTAGTTACATTTTTCAACACTCCCTCTTAACTAGGGAGGTATTCATACAGGTACATGGTTACTTTCAAACAGAAGAATCTCATAAGAAGAATCGGATTGGTAATCGCATCTGTATAGCATCATATCAACCAACATTGTCCTAGTGTAAGGCCTTGACTAACAACCCCATCTTTCAACGAGATTATGGGCTATAATGCTGGTGAGACACATGACTTATAGACACCATAGTCATTGTCTCTCCAAGGTACATACTCCACCCAAGTGTTCCCAAAGTATGACCTTCTTGGACTATTCTTCTCTTGGGTAGCCAACCCTAAAAAAATATCGGTCCTCGACTACTCTTATCTTGAATGCCCTATCTCATTCTCAAAGAGTATCGAATGCCAAATGGTTACCCAATCCTCCATTTTGTCTTCTAGGTGAAGACCAGAATGACGTGTCTATCCATTCTCTCCACATAGCCTTCACTAAGACTTACGGTTGTTAGTCCTAGTCTAGTGCATGACACATGTATTAGAGAATCACATATGTCACTCCCTCTCAACTCAGGAAGGACATATTACAAGTTTCTTCCAAGTAAGAAACTTACCACCAAGCTCCCTCTCAACCAGGGTCCTGCAGCAACAATCCAACTACTCATGAAGAATTCCTCCCCTCTTGTTAGTCCTAGTCTAGTGCATGACACATGTATTAGAGAATCACATATGTCACTCCCTCTCAACTCAGGAAGGACATATTACAAGTTTCTTCCAAGTAAGAAACTTACCACCAAGCTCCCTCTCAACCAGGGTCCTGCAGCAACAATCCAACTACTCATGAAGAATTCCTCCCCTCGATGTCATGGATTTTGATATTGAGGAATCTTCAACTTTTGGCTTCATAGGGCACAAATCATCCATCATTTTCAGTCACGAGTCATGTCCACTATCAGAAAGTGATTCATCGGTCTTTCTCATATGGTCCATCGTTATTCCATGCTGCTTTCCATTGAATCATATCCAAGGATCATACATCCTTTCTCATGATTAGTAGCTCTGCACAAATTCATCCAGATAAACATATACATATGAACTTTTAAAAACAAAAGTTACCTCAGTGATGATCTTTCACCATGACATATTCCTGTAGGCATCAACATCCTTTATTCAGATTGACACATCTCCTAATAATATGTTTTGTCAAGGGTCTTCTTCTTTATCAGACTTTTGTCAGAGTCTACATATCCTCCCAGGAGATCTCCTAGTCACATCTTCTTGGTTTCCGGATAATAACTACCTCTTGACATGGTTGCATTTCATGATCTCTTCCTTTATGCACATTCTTTATTCCCATGAACTTACAAATTTTCCAGTTCCTCATTCATGTACAACCACCTCATATTCCATGAGGATATATTATGTTGATTTCATCTGTTAGTGCACTGAGAGATCCTCCATAGATCATACTTCTAAATATAGAAGTCTATTACCTGCAACCATATGACATGACTTCAGAACATCCAGTGTCATCATATAAATATATACATACCTCATACCTTTTTCATTTAAGTCATCCTATATCAGTTTTACTAGAATGAAGAGCTTCATTCCCTTGGCCTGCTCCATCAATATGTCATCACATCCCAGAATTCTTTAGCACGAAATTCTCGATGAAACCATTCTGCTTTCTTTCTAATTAGTGAATTCATAGAGAGCTCCATTAGAAAAATGTCAGCACCAGTTTTCATGATGGCCCTTGATCTTGATGACTACCTTCCATCAGTGCTGTTATCAAAGAGGTTTTTCGATGAGCTGTTTTACCAAGAGCTCCTACTATGCTCCGATCATGAAGCAATACTGCTTCCTATCATACAACCAACATAAATCACTTAAAGGAGAAGATGATCTCTTATCATATTGGAGATCCCTTGCTTCATCTTTCTTAGATTTCTTTGCATCAGGTTCTTCCCTCATTTCTGAGACATGGGCTTCTTCCCTATTTCTCTTGTCCTTTTCAGATTAAGGACAATTTCTTTTATAATGCCAAAGTTCATCACATCCAAAGCATCGTGCTCTGTCCATATTTCTTCTTCTATTTTGAGGACCAAACTTACCGAATCTTCCTTTCTTCTTGGACATGGCTGCAAATGCTTGATTCCCTTCACTTGATCCTGTAATAGCTTTGGTTTTCAATCTTGTTTCCTCCATTTTACATAGAGACCATAAATCGTGGAATGGTGTGGCTTCTTTCTTCCCGTATAAACTTGAAGTGTAGTTTCCCCATTCTTCTAGTAGAGCATTCAGCACCACTGTAGTCATCTCAGTGTTAGACATTACTTCTCCCAATTCTTGCAGTTGATCTTAGAGAGATTGCTTCTCTAGCAGTACTCACAAAGAATAGCTCCACCAATTTCTCATATATTACTTTTGATGATTCTAGGTTTGATACATTAGAGATGAGAGAGTCTTTTATGGATTCTGTAAGAATCCTTTGGGCTCTTATATCTCCCTTCATGTATTTGGCATGACTTCATTGTCCTTGTCTTCCATGCAGGAAAGTTTGAAACCCTAACTAGTTTGTTGCTTTCTTTGCAAAGAAGTCATTTTGATAGATTCATATCATGTCATAAAGATACTTACTTGAGTAGATGCTTTTCTTCTTCTATCAGCTTCCTTGTTGAGGATGATGGTAGGAACTCCCTCTTAGATTGATTTCAAAGTAGGTGATGTTGGATCCTTGATGATCAGGGATTACTTCAAATGAAGATGTCTTCAATAGTTTTGGGTGGTGTTTAATGATGTGTCTTCCAACAATGTCTTCAATATCAAGAATCTTTGATGTCAAAGATTACCTCCTCGATGTGTGGATTCTTTGAATAAGGTTGAAAGTCTTCTTGAGATGGCTTGAGGATTTCCTTGCAAAATGATTTGAATTTTCAATGTAGACTTTGACTTTTGCTTTGAGGCTTTCTAGAAAACTGAATTTGATCCTTGAGTGTCTTCTTGACAAATAGCCCTTTGTCTTTAACACCTTAGCTCTGATACCATGTTGAGAATTTGTAGGGTTAGTGATTAATTCAAAATTCTCTTCTTGATAATTACTTGTGAAGTTACTTGAGTTGCGTATGTCTTCCCTTCGTTAGCTTATTGAATCTTTCATCAAGTCAATTATCAAAAGACACGAGACACAAGAATTAGGCTCCTAGAGCCAGGGAAAAACCTCTCTCTTTTGGAGAGGAAAACCCGAAAGGAATTCTTCTTATAGATCTTCAAATGACAAGTACCATGAACAAGACTCAGACCCTTGACCTATGAAAGCCTCCAAGACCTTGTCACTGCTTATGAGTCTTCTTATAGTGCTCATCCTTCTTTTCTTCATCAATCTGTACTGATTGTATCATCCCTCAAACGAGCATCATCATGCATATTGGTGACATTACATTGCTGAGCATAATTCCTCCGAACTGTTGTATCAAGGTGGTTGACATCTGATCTGTACTTCAAACTAGCACCATCACTTAGCATCTTTGTAGACCAACACCGAGTCACTGTAGTCTTGTACTCAAGACATGTAGCATGATGAACCGAGACAAATTATTTATCACAACACCGAGTTGGTGTGCCACTTATTTATGTTATAAACCCTTTCACAACCTTCTGAAATCGGCACTGATTCAGCGCTGGAGTCCACACTTAATCAGCCTCTGAAATCCGCATTTGATTCAACTCTGAAATCTGCACTTGATAACCTCTGAAATCCACATTTTTATTCCTCAAAAACAGTTCGCATTTGCTTCAGAATTATCCACAATTTTCCACAGATGAATCCTCATTTTCTATACTTTTCTGCGTAGCCTAGGTGGGTATAAATAGTTTTTTCCCCTGTATATAAGTCGACCTGACTTGTGAACTAATGTGACTATTTGGGAGCCGACATGACTGATATGAGGCCGACTTCTCACTGCATGTAGTGTCTACTTTATTAAATATTTTCCAGCATTTGAAGGAGAGCTATCTTGAGGGCTGTTAGAGCCTTTCTTTTACAAGGTTCATGACAAGGTCTTAGAGCTTTTAATGATGACAATGCTCTTCATATACATGACTTTATTTACATTTATAAACAGAAGACAAACCCTAAATAGACATCAAGAAGAAGTCTATTAACCTATAATAAAATTCTTGCTCATGAAACCCATGAAGCAAGTACAACAAATACATTTTATTATCTTTGTCTTCTCTTCATAATTACATAGTCAATATGAAGATCGACCTAGTTACACTTTTCAACAGCCTCGACACTACTCAAAGCAACCGTGTCTTTTTCTCTGCTCATCCATGAGATCATGGAGGATCCCAAATTGGAACATCCTCCTGTAGTGCTTCTTCCATCCTGCTCGCTGCCTCCCCAGTAAGAATATGTTTATCCAATCAAGCGGACATCATTCCTTCTATCATATTTCAAGCAGTAGTGGATAGTTCCTCGCAGATATCTCAGTATATGTTTCACTGCTATCCAATGATCATGCTTTGGATCCACTTGGAATTGATAGAGAATGTTTACTGCAAAACATGTATGGTCGAGTATTCACCAAGTACATCAGTGAGCTAGTCAGTTGTCTATATGTGGAAGGACCCATATGGCTTGATTCAGAACTCCTTAGTCTCTTCAATTTTGTGATGATCAGAGTGGTCATTGGTTTGCAGTCCATCATGTCAAACCTCTTCAACATCTTGATCACGTATTTTCCTTGACCCAAATAAATTTCATCAGGTCCTTGCTAGATTTCTAGTCCCAAATAGTAATGCATAAGCCCTAGATGCTTCATGTCAAATTCTGTTGCTAGTTGCTTCTTACATTCTTCAATTCAAACTTCTACTCCTATCAAGAGAAGATTATCTACATATATAATAATGATTACAGGTTCTCCATCTACAACCTTGATATAAAGGTTTAGATCAACAAATTTTTTTGTGAAGCCTATTCTTTGTAGGTATGCATCCATTCTAGCATACCATGCCCTTGGTGCTTGCTTGAGGCCATATAATGCTTTCTTCAATCTGCAAACATATGCCTTCCTATCTTTAACTTCAAATCCCAAGGATTGATCTATATAGACTTACTCATCAATTGTGCCATTCAGAAACACAATCTTGACATCCATTTGATGGATGTTCCATTCCATTGATGCTACCAGAGAGACCAATGAACAAATCACTGTATACCTTGTTGTCAGAGAAAATGTATCTTCATAGTCGATGCCTTCTTGTTGAGAGAAGCCCCTAGCCACAAATCTTTCCTTATATTTATCGATACTCCCATCTGCCACATGTTTGATCTTGTAGATCCATTTGGAAGTTACCACATATTTGTCTTTGGGCCTAGGTACGATCTCCCAAACTCCATTCTTCATTATAGATTGACACTCTTCATTCATGCAATCCTTCCATTCTTGATGATTGACAACCTCTTCAAAAGTGGATGGTTTTGCTTCTATTAGTTTTTTCATGTATGCAACATACCCATAATATCTCTTGGGTTTAATGAGCCTTTCGCTGCCCCATGACCTTCTGCATCAAGTAGTGTAGATTTCAATCAGTTTGGCATCTTTCTTGATTCGGGGAGGGCCACAAGTTGAATGCGTTCATTGGGACCCTCGTCTTGATGATGCGATTCTTCTTCTTCCCTGTTAACTTCTTCTTTAAATATTGGAATTTCTTCGTCATTAGAGTCAATGGGAAGTTCTTTAGATTTCTTGAATGCGATACTCTCGTCAAATATGACATCTCAACTTACTTCTATATGGTGTCCTTCCTTTATGTAGAGTCTATAAGCCTTAGAGAAGTTGCTGTAGCCAACAAATGTTCCTCTCATGCCTGATGGATCCAACTTTTTTATTTTGTCCTTTGGTATATGAATATATATGAGACACCCAAAGATTCAAAGATGGTCTACAATAGGTTTATTCCAAGTGAATACTTCTTCGGGAGACCTATTGTCCAGCGACCTATGGGGAATTCAATTTTGAATATATACCGCTTTCTACGTGGCTTCTCCCCACATAAATTTCGGTAGATCTTGATCTTGTAACATTACTTTTACATTCTCTTCAATGGATCGATTCTTTCGTTTTGCAACTCCATTTTGTTTGGGATTATATGGGACTATCAACTCCCTCTTAACTCAGATTCCTTACAGAATACTGTAATCTCCTTGGATGTATACTCTCCTCCGTTATTAGATCTTAGTATCTTGATTCCACTTTCTGTAAGGTTCTCCACTTCGACTTTGAATTCTTGAAATTTTGTAAATACTTTGTCCTTGGTTTTCATTAAGTAAACCCATGTATTTCTTGAATGATCATCTATAAATGTGAAATAGTATAGATGACCTCCAAGAGATTTAGGAGTCATAGGAACACATACATCAGAGTGAATGAGATCCAAGATTTCTTTTGACTATGAAGCACTGGTTCCAAATGGTCTCTTGGTATTCTTACCCAATGCACATCCCTTACATACTCCTTGATCTTCTTTCAGTTAAGGTTTCCATCTACTATGGAACTTAGAGTTGGGAGGATATTGAAATGAAGATGGCCAAATCTTCTATGCCATAGTTCACATGGACTAATTTCAATGTGAGCCAAGGCTTGCGCTAGAGGAGATATCAGCGGATGATGTCTTCCTTCTCGAATACCAATTACTCTGGCATTCTTTATGCTTGAGTTTTTACTCCACACAACAACCTTTCCATAAATGAAAGCTACTCTATCACCCTTATCTTCTAGATTTGAAATAGAGAGTAAGTTCTTATGTAAACCTAGAACAAACAGGATGTTTTATAGGTGAATGTTGCTTCCATTCTCCAACTCTATAGAGGTTGATCCAATACCTCTCACGAGATAGCTTTTATTATATCCAAGTTCCACTGAGTAAGAATCTTTTCCTTTTAATAAAGTCTTCAAATGTTTGCGATGACATGTGATGTGCCTATATGCACCATTATCAATTACCCAAATGCTCTCGTCTTGGAATGTGTCAGTGAGTGCAGATAAGAGACCATCTTTTTCCTTGATTGCTTCCTTATTTGTATAGAATAAGAGACTCCATGTTTCCTTGATACATTTCTTGAGATAACTTGCTACCCTCGAACACTTCTTGATGAACTTCTTCAATGTAGTGGAGATCTTCATGATGCCCTTAGCCAACATTAGCTCTGATACCATGTTGATAATTTAATAGGGCAATGATTATGATTAATTCTCTTTACTTGATAACTGCTCATGTTTCCTTTTTACTTATTAGCTTTGTTCCTTATTATTATATGTGTGAGGCATCAAACAACTACCAAAACAAGAAGAACAATGACACAATATATAGGCTGCAAGCCAGGGCCAAAACCTCTCCTCTTGAGAGGAAAACTTGTAAATCTCTTATCTTCCTTGTAGATTCTTCAATTGATA
Organism: Pinus albicaulis; assembly: GCA_034641835.2. Lineage (NCBI taxonomy): Eukaryota > Viridiplantae > Streptophyta > Pinopsida > Pinales > Pinaceae > Pinus > Pinus albicaulis. Next base: position 1,065,165,570 of record CM076578.1, on the reverse strand, counting down.
AATCCCATGACCTTTAGACTGAGACAAATATCCTCCAATACCAAGACCAACCTCTTTGGATGATGTGCTAACTTCGATCTTGTCAAACCTAGTCAAATCTCTTCCAATAACACTTTTTCGACCTCTTGTTGCAAGATTTTCGGCCTCCTACTGCAGATTTGAAATTTCGGCCTCCTCACAGTTGCTGCTGCCACATGTGGGAACTTCGATCTTCCTCTAGAGCCTTCCTCTGGCCTTTGCTTTCCTTTCTCTGACTTCTGGAGCTTGAGAGTGACCCTTGGTGACCTTCACTTGGCCTCTTTGCCTCCTTTTCTCCAAGATCGAACTTGTACATGGAAGCCATAGATTTGTTGCAGAAAACCTAGTCCTCTTAGGCACGTGTGAGAGAAAATTAGTGCAAACACAAGTCTCCCTTGTCCTCCTTTGTTGCCTTCTCCTTCCTTTTCCTTCGCTAGAATGAGTGATGAGTGAGTGTGATTCAAGTTTGACGAGTTCTCTTCTATTTATAAGCTCTTCAAGGGTGGATGTGGCTCTTCCTTTAGGCCGACTTGCTAGCTGCCAGGACAACTTGGTCTTGGAGGGTATTTCGACACTTTTTAAGAAATTTTTTTTTCTTTACAAGTTACAATGTGCCCAGTGGGGTCTTCAACTTATGGCAATGACTCTTTTGACTTCTTGACCTAGGACAAACCATAGAAGCACTCAATGGGTGCTTTGCCTATAAAATAAAAGACCTTGTGCATGAAACCCATGCTCCAAAATTATAATAATAATAATTTTTCTTTCATTTTATAATTTACAAGAATAAAAAATACATTTGATACTTATGAAGACTGAACCTAGTTACATATTTTTCAACACTCTCAATGGGAGCTTGACCTATAAAATAAATTTCTCTTGAGCATGAAACCCATGCCTCAAGGACAACAATAATAAATTTAGTTTTCTCTTTACATCGAGTACATAAAATAATGATTACATATGTCATTATGAAGATTGAACCTAGTTACATATTTCAACACTCCCTCTTAGGCAGGGAGGTATTCATAATCCATACAAGGTACTTTGACATTCTCAATATGAAAATTCTCAGAGGAAGAGTCAAATTGGTGAGCCATTTGTTTAACATCATATCAACCTGCATTGTTACATATCAAGGCCTTGACTAACAACTCTATCTCTCCACAAGATCAGAGCACAATGTTGGTGAGACTAATCACTGATTGACACCATCATCATTGTCTCTCAAGGCACATACCCCACCCAGGTGTTCACAGGGTATGTCCTCCCAGGACTATTCTTATCTTGGGTTCCCAATGCTCAAAGAATATCAATCCTCTTTGAATACTATTATCTTGGATGCCCGACCACATCCTTAAAGAGTATCATATTGCAGATGCTTACCCAATCCTCCATTATTTCTTCACAATATGAAGACAAGAATGATGTGGCTATCTCTCCCTCTTAACCAGGGAAGATATACCCATTCCTATAAAAGGAATGTACTCAAGCTCCCTCTTATCTAGGGACTTGTCCAAACTCCCTCTTAACTAGGGACTTATTTCCAGCAACTTACCACTCTATAGTACCATCAGTTGCTTGAAGATCTCCTCCTTTCGATGTCATGAATTTCATCTTTATCATTATGGAGCCTTCATCTTTTGGGACTTCATTATAGGGCATCGACCATCCATCAATTTCCTTCATGAACCATGTCAGTCATGTCATCCTTTTTTTCATTAGAAAGTGATCTTCTAATCCACATTTGACTTTTCTTCATAAAGCTATCTCTTCCAAGTCATGTTTCCTTTAGGATATTTCATCCAATCACTTGAGTGCTATTTGTAGGTGACCTCTACAATTTTATTTTGGTAGCCATGTATCAACCCATCCAGATGTTGTTCAAAAATAAAAAAAATGACATCAAATCAAGGTTACCTTTTGTGATGACCTTTCATCATTAAATCTTGCTTGCAACTTCAAAATCCTGCACATTCATAAGCACATCTCAAATACTTTCGATGTCAAATGTCTCCTTTTCTTTACATACCTTATCAGTATCTTCATGCCTTCTCTATGGAGATGCCATGTCTACTTCTTCTAGTCATCGAATGTTGATTTCCTTTCCTTCGTGACCATAGTTTCATTTTTCACGATCTCTTCTTAATTTCTTCACAGATTTCTTCTCAGGAACTTCCATCCATGGTTCCTTCATCTTTGTCAACCACCTCATATTCCATATGGGGAAATATTTTGTTGATTTCATATTTTTAACATGTGAACCATGCCTTCATGCATATTTTTCAAGGAAGATATCCATTTTCTTCAATCATGCTCATGATGTAGAGCATTTACCCATGCAACCATATGACATGACTCAATCAAATACATGCATACATACCTCTTTCCTTCTTTTGTTCATCTAGGCTTCCTTCAACATCTTCCTTTCCTTGCTTTACATTCCTTCAACCATGATGTATTCCTTTGTCATCATACCATCATTATTCCAAACAATGAATCCCATATAAGGTGGAATCCTCAGAGAGATGCTTCTTCCTAGAGGTGAACCTTCTAATGAAGATTTCAACGGAGGATCTTGATTATCCTTGTCCTACAAATTCTCCTACCTAATGATGATGATGTATGATTAATTCCATGGTAGATGAATTTATTCCATAAGTACTACTTATGATTTTAATGAGGTTACCAAGAATTACTTCCTTACTATGATGACTGCTACAACCATGTAAAATTTTACCTCAACTATCTTTCAAGCTTCTTGTATTGATTTCATGAGCTCTTGCTTCAATCATATGCTATTGTGATGCCATCCCCTAAAATGATGCATCCTATCATGCTTATAATGTTTCTTACCATGATAGCTATGTTTAACAAAAACTAAAAATAACTCGGTGTAGGAGAATATTTCAATCATAGTAAAGATCTTTTACTTCCTCCTTTGATTTCTTCTTTTCAACTTCTTCCACTTCTTTGGCGACGTTGGCTTCTTCCCTTCCTCTTTTGTTATTGTCCTTCTTGAGTTTAGGACAATTTCTCTTGTAGTGCCCATATTCGTGACAAACATAGCATTGTATTTTCGACATATCCTTCTTGCTCTTTTCTGAGAACCAAACCTTCCAAATTTTCCTTTCTTCCTAGCCATCACAACACACACTTGTACTTGCTCGTTTGATCCTACATCGCTTTTTGCCTTCAACCTAGTTTATTCAATTTTACACAATGACCAAAGTTCGTTGAACAAGGTAGTTTCCTTCTTTCCATAGAGACTTGATGTAAAGTTGCCCCATCCCTCTGGTAGTGCATTGAGCACTATGGTGGTCATTGATCTGGATTTATGCAGGAACGCAAAAGAATACACATATAACCATAAAAACAAAGATGCAACGGAAATAACACTTCATTTCATTAATATCAAAGAACTGAAATTTGCTTACAGATAGAATGGAAATAAACTAGCTAGGGCACTGGTAGCTTATCTCTGAGAAGAGATGTGGCAGCTACAAGCCTCTGAATTGAGTTACAATGAGGCTTGAGGGCCTATTTATTATTTAGAAACAATGGAAAACCCTAAACATTCAAAAACCTAACCCTAGGAGATGAAGCTCCAAAACTATGGGCCCCATTTGGGTAAATTGGTGTTTCAACTTCCCGGGGACGTAACTTTGGCATACTATCTCTGTTTGATGCACATGATACATTGTTAGAAATATCTATCCGATGACTACAACTATTACCGCAAATATCAATTCCGAAACAGAACTATATTTTCCATACAAACGATGCCCAAAAAACGTCGTTTGGGGCCTCAAAACGGCTCCGGAAGTTCAGGACCCAAAAAACTGCTAAAAATAGTAAGCTGTGCCGAAACTGAAAAACTAAAAGAGACAATGGTGGGACCCCAAGTGGAATAGGTAGATGGCCACCAATATCCACTTGGATCAATCATTTCCTTATCAGATATTATTTCTCCCAACTCTTGTAGTTTGTCTCTTATTTCTGACACCCTCATAAAGTATGAGGCTATTTCATCTTCCTTTGAGATCTTTATTTTGTATAGTTCATTTCTCAAAGATACCACTTCTCCAATAGTATTTATGGAGAACAATTCTACTAGTTTCTCATATATTTCTTTTGATGTCTCCAATTTTGATACATAAAGTATGAGGGACTCCTTGATAGATTCTATAAGAATCCTTTGAGCCCTTACTTTCCCCTTTCATATAATTTGCTAAGGCTTGAGCCTCTTCCTTTCTAGGTTCAGTGATTGAACCCTTAACATGATCAACAACTTCATTTTCTATGAGGATCAAATCAGTCCTCTTCTTCCAAGAAAAAAAGTTTGATGACCCAACCAATTTGTTGCTTTCCTTAAAAAATGAAGGCATTTTGATTGCAAATTTAGTCATAAATATAAGAGTACTTACTTGACAAGTGAAGAGGCTTCTTGATGAAAATATCTTCAACTTGATGCCTTCTTGATTTTTGATGATGATGTTGACAATAGAAGATGCCTCCTTAATGAATATGTATTCCTTCAAAAGTGATATGATTTGTAAACTTCCGTGGATATTCCATTGGACAATTCAACACAACAGATTTGATAATATTATATTAGAAATCTGAAAAATTTACACTATTATACTTTTATTAAAATTCTAGATTTGCAGATTTGACTGTAATCAGTGCATGCATGCAAATAGAAATTATGCAGAAAAGTAGACAACGACAAAATAAACTAACACACACACATAAGACACAAGATATGCTCTTGTTGAGAATTAGGTAGGGCTAGGTTTAATTCAGTTCTCTACTTTGATAATTAATTGGGAGCTTACTCTTCTTACTTATGTCTTCTTTTTGTTAGATTATTATATCTTTCATCAAGTCAATTATCAAAACACAAGAGACACAAATTTAGATTATTCAAGCCAGGGCCAAAACCTCTCCCTCTTGGAGAGGAAAACCTACAAGAAATTCTTCTTATAGAATTTCAGTTGACAAGTACCATGACCATGACCCATAACCTTGACCTTTGTATGCCTCTAAGACCTTGTCACTGCTTCTTCCTTGACTCAGGTTGATCCTTCTTTTCTGCGCCGTCCTGCACTAGGATGAGAGAGCTCTGTCTCTAACTGTCTTCTTCCTTCTTTCTACACTGTTTTGCATTGGTTATCTAAAGAAAATCGGTCTGTATTTAACAATCATATCCTTCATTAGTTTTCCAAGTGACTTCTACCTTTGGCCTCCTTTCAACACCTTATTCCACTTAATGATAGCCCTAAACTTAGATTCGCAATTACAGCGCAGACTTGATCGATAACCACAGGGATATCCGAAATTATTTCTTGCTGATCTTCATCACACTGCAATCCTTTCTTCGCACTTAGTTACAGTGATGAACCTTCGTATTTATTCCATAGTTCCTCTTCTGAATTTCCTGCAACTCAATGTGAAAAACACAGACTGATTTGAATTTTGTTCCTCTGTTTTCTGCACAGTACACTTGGGTATATATAGTTGTATGTGCCTATAAATAAGCCAACCTGACTAGTGAAAGGTTGTGATGGTTCATGAACCGACATGTGCACTATTTATAGGCCGACTAGGAGAGGTATATGAGCCGACTTGTAGAGCGTATTATAGGCTGTGTTGAAGAGTATTTATATCAAGTATTTCACCATTCTTGAGCCATATTATTGAGCTACTTTGACAAGGTATTTGAGGCATAATTCATTGGCTTGACTCTTCATATACATGACTCTTAATTAATACATTTATGACAAGATGACAAATCCCTAAAAGACATCAAGAAGAAGTCTTTTGACCTATAATAAAAACCTTGCTCATAAAACCCATGAAGTAAGCATAACAAAAATACATTTTATTATCTTAGTATTCTTCATTACATAAATACATAATTACATAGTCAATATGAAAACCGAGTCTAGTTACACTTTCCAACACTCCCTCTTAACTAGGGAGGTATTCATAATGGCACATGGTTACTTTCAATCTGAAGAATCTCATAAGAAGAATTAGATTGGTAATCACATCTATATAGCATCATATCAACCAACATTGTCCTAGTGCTAGGCCTTGACTGACAACTCCATCTCTCCACGTGATCTTGAGCTTCAATGCTGGCGAGACCAATGATGAATAAACACCTACATCATTGTCTCTCTTGGATCATATCCCACCCGGGTTCACTCAGGATATGTCCACCAAGAATATTCTTATCTTGGATTCCGAGTCCTCAAAGAACATCAGTCTTTCCACAATTACTCTTATCTTGGATTCCCTAATACATCCTCAAGAGCATCAGATGCCAGATGATTACCCAACCCTCCATTCTTTCTTCTCAGGTGAAGACCATAATGATGCGTCTATCCATTCTCTCCTCATGGCCTTCACTAAGAATTATGAATGTTAGTCCTGGTCTAGTGCATGACACATGAATTTAGAGAGTCATATCCATCACTTCCTTTTAATTATGGAAGGACATACTTCAAGTTTCTTCCAAGTAAGAAACTCATTACCAGGCTCCCTCTTAACCAGGGACCTGCAACAACAATGTTGAAAACACCTAGCTGCTCATGAAGAACTCCTTCTTTCAATGTCATGAATTTATTCGTAGTTTAGGAGTCTTCATTTTTGGGATCTCTTCATAGGACACCGATCATCCATCACTTTCATCCAAGAGTCATGTCATCTAACATAAAGTGATTCATCAGTTTTTCTCATATGATCCACCTTTATGCCATGCTGCTTTCCTTCGAACAATCTCCCTAGGATCTTACACCCTTCCACATGGTTGGCATCCCTTCATAAACATATTAAGATAAACATATACATAAGAAATTTTAAATCAAAAGTTTCCTTAGCGATGATATTTCACCATGACATATTCCTGAAGGCATCGACATCCTTTATTCAGATTGAAACATCTCCTAAAGATATGCATTTTCAAGGTTCTTCTTCTTTACCAGACTTCTATCAGAGTCTTCATATCTTCCTAGGAGATCTCTTAGTCACATTTTCTTGGCTTCCAGAATTTTCCTCTTGACATGGTTTCTCTTCATGATCTCTTCCTTTCTTTCTCCACACAACTTCATTCCGAGGAACTTCCAGTATCCAGTTCCTTGTTTGTATACAACCACCTCATGTTCCATATAGGGACATATTATGTTGATTTCATATGTTATTGAAAACATGTGTATCAGAAGAGATACTTCTAAAGTCCATTGCCTGCAACCATATGACATGACTTTACAACATCCAGTGTTAGCATATAAATATATGTACCTCATGTTTTTCCTTTTGAGTAATCTTGCAGCAATTTCTTTAGAATGAAGAATTTCATTCCCTTGTCCCGCTTCATCAATATGTCATCATATCCTAATCTCGAAATTATGTAAGATAGAATTTTTGATGAAACCTTTTTCTTTCTTTCTAACTAGTGAATCTAGAGAGAATTCCATTATAAAATGTCAACAGTTGTTTCCATATTTATTATTGAATGATGACCCTTGATCTTGATGATTGTCTTCCATCAATGTTGTTATCAGTGAGGTTTCCAGGAGCTACTTCTTTCATAGCTGTATTGTAGACATCTTCCTATGACAATTGCTCCTTCCATGCTTTTATCATGACACCATTAATGTAAAGTGCTTCCTAACATACTATTTTACAACTGCCAAAAATCAATTAAAGAGGAGATGATCTCAATCATAGAAGAGATCTTTCGCTTCTTCTTTCTTATATTTCTTTGCATCAGGTTCTTCCCTTTCTTCTGTGACATGGGCTTCTTCATTTTTCCTCTTGTGCTTTCCTTTTATAATGTCGAAGTTCATTACATCCAAAGCATCATACCTTGTCCATATTCCTCCTTTTATTTTGAGGACCAAATTTACCGAATCTTCCTTTCTTCCTGGACATGGCTGCAAAGGCTTGATTCCCTTCACTTGATCTTGTATCAACTTTCGATTTCAATCTTGTTTCCTCTATTTTACATAGAGACCATAGATTTTGGAATGGTGTTGCTTCTTTCTTCCCGTGTAATCTTGAAGTGAAGTTTCCCCATTCTTCTGGTAGAGCATTCAACACCACTGCAGTCATCTCACTATCAGACATTACTTCTCTTAATTCCTGCAGTTGGTCTCTTATTTCAGAAATCCTCATAAAATATGACGTGATTCCTTCATCTCTTGACAATTTCATCTTGTATAGTTCTTGTCTCAAAGAGATTGCTTCTCTTGCAGTGCTCACAAAGAATAGCTCCACCAGTTTCTCATATATTTCTTTTGTAGTTTCCAGTTTTCATACATAGGGTATGAGTGAGTCCTTAATGGATTCTATGAGAATCCTCTAGGATCTGATTTCTCCTTTCATGTACTTGGCATGAGCTAGAAAATCTTCTTTTGAGGGATGAATTGTGGATTCTTTGATGTAGCCCATAACTTCATCTCCGATTAGATTCAAATCTGTCCTCTTCTTCCATGCACTAAAGTTTGATGACCCAACCAATTTCTTTCTTTCTTTGCAATAAGTCATTTTGACAGATTTAGATGAGTTCATAGAGATACTTGAGTAGAGTGACTTCCTCTTTCTATCAACTTCCTTGATGATGACGATGATGATGATGGTAGGAAATCCCTCTTATATTGAATCCTCCAACGTAGATGACCTTGGATCCTTGATTATAAAGGATGTATTTAGAATGATGATGTCTTCAAAAGTGTTGGATACTGTTGGATGGTGCTTGATGATGTGTGTTCCAACAATGTCTTCAATGTCATAAATATTTGATGGAAAATATTATCTCCTTGATAAGTGAATCCTTTGAATGAGATTGAAGATCTTCTTGAAATGGCTTGAGAATATTCCTTGCAAACTGATTTAAAATTTTAATGTAGAATTTGACTTAGACTTTGATTCTTGCTTTCTTGAGTGTCTCCTTGTCAAGTAGCCCTTGTCTTCAACACCTTAGCTCTGATACCATGTTGAGAATTATGTAGGGCTATGTTTAATTAAATTCTCTACTTTGATAATTACTTGTGAGCTTACTCTTCTTACTTATGTCTTCTCTTTGTTAGCTTATTAGATCTTTCATCAAGTCAATATCAAAACACAAGAGACACAAATTTAGGCTATTCAAGCCAATGCCAAAACCTCTCCCTCTTGGAGAGGAAAAGCCACAAGAAATTATTCTTATAGAATTTCAGTTGACAAGTACCATGACCCAGACCCAGACCCTTGACCTTTGTATGCTTCCAAGACCTTGTCACTGCTTCTTCCCTGACTCCTTAGGGTGATCCTTCTTTTTAGCACCGTCCTGCACTAGGATGAGAGAGCTCAGTCTCTAACTGTATTTTTCCTTATTTCTACAATGTTATGCACTGGTTATCTAGAGAAACTCGGTCTCTATTCAACAATCCTCTCCTTCCTTAGTTTTCCAAGTGACTTCTCCCTTTGGCCTCCTTTCAACACCTTATTCCACTTAATGATAGCCTTGAACTTAGATCCACAATTATAGTCCAAACTTGATCATTAACCACAAGGATATTCAAACTTATTTCTTATTGATCTACATCAAACCACTATCCTATCTTCGCACTTAGTTACAGTCCCAAACCTTCACATTTATTCCACAGAATGTCATCTGAATTTCCTGCAATTCAGTCCAAAAAACAAAGACTGATCCGAATTTTGTTCCTCTATTTTCTACACGGTACACTTGGTATATATAGTTTTCTAAGCCTACAAATAATTCGACCTGACCAATGAAAGAGTGTGACAGTTCATGAGCTAACATGTGCACTTTTTATAGGCCGATTAGGAGAGGCATATGAGCTGACTTGTAGAGCGTATTGTAGGCTATGTTGAAGATTATTTACATCAAGTATTTCACCATTCTTGAGACATATTGTTGAGCTACTTTGACAAGGTTTTTGAGGCATACTTCATTGAGTTGACTCTCCATATACATGAATCTTAATTAATACATTTATGACAAGATGGAAAATCCCTAAAAGACATCAAGAAGAAGTCTTTTGACCTATAATAAAAACCTTTCTCATGAAACCCATGAAGCAAGCATGAAAAAAATACATTTTATTATCTTTGTCTTCTTCATTACATAAATACATAATTACATAGTAAATATGAAGACTGAACCTAATTACACTTTGCAACAACTCTCTGTGAAACCCTTTCGGGAGAAAACCCAGTTGGAAGGTGAGGCTGCTTCACTCTCTTTCTCTATTTGGAAATATGGCTGCAGGTACAAAGAAGTAATGCCTGTGGCCCGTGGGCTGCTACAGTGAACAAATCCTTTGTGTGTGCTCTACCTCCTATCTCTACGAAATATCTTTGCTCAGCTATGGAACAAAATTCTCTCGAAAGAATGGAATATTTCTTCCTCCTAGTGTCCTAGTTATAACACAACCCGATAGCCTACTAGTGGTTAATTTTGACTACATCAAATCTTAACTAGAGTTACAATAAAGACTCTTCTCGTGTCTCTTACATCATAAACACGTGGATAACCACTTTTCCATGAATATAGGTGGCTGATGCAACATCCTCCCGAACTATAGGTGTGAAAACAAGAAGGTCAGCTTCTTACTGGCATAAATTTTGCATACAGACTCCGATTGACGCGCTTCTTGCGTTGTTGGAAATATATCTATGTGTAGAACAATTCGAAATGGGGTCGCGCTAAAGAGGCAAAATTTATCGCTAAAAAATGTTGTTTGATGCCTCAAGACACTCTTAGAAGGTTTCATATCCCTTTTTTTCAAACTGGGTCCAACTGGTAAAAACGATCCAATGAGTTGATTCCTCCAATTTTTCCACACAAAAAGAATCAAGATGGATGACAAAAAATATAATGATCCGATATGGATCACACCTCCCCATTTTGGGAGGCTTTTGGTCCCCAAAATATTTTACTGAATGAGGTGAGGAAAATTTTCCTCCACCTTCTACTGGTGTACCATTTAGCTTTGTCTGGAAGTTGTCCATTCAACCCATTCTGCCAAAGGTCATGTTTCCCCTATATTGTATTTATGGTCCTCTTCTGCAAAACTGTATCTTCTGTCAACTCTGCCTGAGCATCTGGTACCAAATTCTCCACACTTCCTAATCTAGCATGGAAGGCTCATAGAGTTTCAGATTCTCTACATTCACAACTATGTAAATGCACATATATGGTGGTAAACTGAGTCGATAGACATTATCGCCCACATTTTCTATTATATCAAAGGGACGATACCTCGGAGCCCTGATTCTCTTACTAGACCCTAGCATCCTCTCCTTGTTCAATTGTAGTCATACTCTGTCAACCACCTTGAACGATTTCTCTGATCTATGCTAATCATTCCTAGCCTTATGCTTCTCCTGCAACTTCTGCAATGTTTCTTGCACCTGTAGATGGATCTCCCTAATCTTCTCTATAAATTTTTAGCCTTCAAAGCATCTCCTGTAAGATCTTCCCTCACTCCTCCTTGCTGCCCATATGCAATATCCAAAGGTGAAGGTGGAAAATATCCAAAAAAAGTTTCAAACGGGGACTTTCCTGTAGAATTGTGGACTACTCTGTTGTAATAATGTTGTATATATACTAGATTTTCATCCCAGGTCTTCGGATGCTTTTGGTTGTATCCCCTCAAAAGCTGCACCAAAGTCCTGTTGACTACTTTTGTCTGCCCATTTGTTTGTGGATGGAATTTTGTAGATATTTTCAACTTTTTGTCCATATTTTACCACAATGTAATCCAGAATGCACTAAGAAATCCTATATCATTGTCTGAAACGATGCTTCTTGGTATCCCAAAGTGCATCCAGACCTGTTCAAAGAAAACATTTGCTACTTCTTGCCCACTGACGGTCTTTTTATAGGGCATCAGAACACACATCTTGTTGAACTTGTCAATTACTACGAACACATAGACATGTCCCTTCCTGGTTGTTGGTAAACCTCCCACAAAGTCCATGGAAATGATTTCCCAAGGATGAGTAGGTACAAGTAAGGGATGATATAAAACCTGTTTCCTATTGCTAGGCTTGCTAGTACAACAAATCATGCATCCTATTATGAACCTAGTTACCTACTCTTGCATCTTGGGGCAATACACATACGTGTGTAAGTTAGCCACGATCTTCCCTACACCAAAGTGCCCTGCAACCTTGGAGGCGTGAGCCTCTCTAATCAATTGCAATCACTCACCTTTAGAAACACATAACTTATCCAACCTATAGAGTAACCCATCTCGAAGATGGTAATCAATGGTGCTATCACCATCGTGCACATGAGTCTGACTCCACAACTGCTGATACACTTCCTTGAAGTTATCATCCTCTGAATATGCCTCTTTGTATGCATAATGGGTGAATGGCTCCATGTGCATAAGATTTCCCAAAGCTGTAATCTTCGATGTGGGTGGCCTTGAAAGCATGTAGGCCAAATTGTTTGTGTTGTCCTTCTTATCCTTGATTACCAAATGAAACTGCTGTAAAAACCCCATCCATTAGTAATGCTTGGTCTGCTGTATCTTACCGAGGGCCTACAGGTACTGTAACGACTGGTGATCTTTGTGGATTACTGTCTCCTTTCTCATCAGATAGTGCTTCCACTTCTTCACAACTTGCACCATGGAATAAATATCCTTGTCATAGGTAGAGTCGTTAAGAACTTACCCATGAAAAAATTCACAATGGTAGCATACATGCCTTCCTCCTTGCATCAGGACAACTCCCATAACATACCCACTCACATTTGTCTCCACTTCGAAAGGAAGTTTTAAGTTTAGTAATGCCAGAACCGGTGCTTCAATTATCTTCTTCTTTATCTCCTCGAAATCCCTCTCGTACCTTTTCCCCACTGGAAACTCTTGCCACTTGTTGTTATGGTGTGGAGCAGTGCTGCTACCGCTAAAAACGAGGCTATGAATTTCTTCAGGTACTATGTTTCCCCAATGAAACTCCTGACCTCAGAAACATTAGTAGGCATTGACCATTTCATCATGGCCTCCATCTTGGAAGGATCTATCTTCATCTCTCCTCCACTGACCACATACCCCAGATACACTAAAGACTACTGTGCAAACTCACACTTCTTGATATTTTCTAGCAGTTGGTGCTTCTTCAATGTTTCTAGTACCCGCGTCAAATGTAAAATATGCTCCTCCTAGGAAGCACTATATACCAGTATATCATCCAAATATACAATAAAAAATGAATCTATAAAAGAGCATAGTATATCATTCATTAATCTCATACATGTAGTTGGTGCATTACATAGGCCAAATGCATGACTAACCACTCATACAAACCTTGCGTGGTTTTGAAGGTGGTCTTCCATGTATCTTCTTCTTTGACTCAAACTTGGTGATATCGAGACTTCAAGTCCAACTTGGTGAAGTATTTTTCTTGGTGCAACTAATCTAATAAATCATCTATCCTGGGTAGGGGGTGTTTGTTCTTGAACATGATTTTGTTCAATACCCTATAATCTATGCACATTCGCCAAGTCCCATCCTTCTTCAACACAATAATGATGGGTGGCCCACATGGTGACATGCTTGGTCGAATGACACCCTGTTCCAATAGCTGCTGCAATTGTTTCTTCACCTCACTTGCTTCTATAACAAACTGCTGGTACAACCCAATATTTGGCAATGGGGAGTCTGGAAATAAATGGATCTCATGGTCCACTTCTCTCTTAGGTGGTAAACCTTTAGAATCTTGGAACACATCCTTGTATTCTTGTAAAAAATCTTCCAATTGTTATTTCTGTTTCTTAGTGAAGCCCTCTAGGGATGCCTTGCCTCTGATTGACTCCTCTATAGACCAAATTTCTTTTAAAAACAATAAAATATACTTCTTGTTGGAACTGATCAATTTCTTGGCTTGGTTGGCACTTACCAGTGAGATTTTTGACTTGCCTTTGTGCGCGTTGATGATGAACAATTTTCCATCCTCAATGAGTCGATATTGGTTGGATCTCCTCATGAATACTGCATCACACATGTACATGCATGGACTCCAAAACATGACTCCAAATACATAAAGGGGAACCACATCTAGATCTACGTCATCAATAAAATCAACACTGATAGAAAATATAATTTTACATTGTTTTGTTACCTTCAAATCTGCATCCTTATTTACCCATCGCAATGGATTTGGGTTTGGATGATCACAAAATTCCAAGCCCAACTTCTTGACCAACTCTGATGCAATGAGATTCACATGTGATCTTGAGTCAAACTGAGCATCAATCTTTGTCTTCTTGACTTGTATATTTATATGGAAGGGTTTGGCCATTTCTTTCTCTTCCTGTTACTGAAGGCCACTCAGATTCCACTCCTTCTACACTGATGTATAGACGATTTTATTATCCATATCCGAGATGCTTTCAACTTGGTTGCTCGAATCAATGGCCATGAGATTCTTCTTCTTCTTATCTTTCTTCTTGTTTTATGGGTTTATCTATGGATGAAACTTCCAACACATCTCCTTTTTATGGCCATCAATGTTGCAATGGTTGCTAGGATCTTTGCAATGATGTGTTGTGGCACTCATTTTTTTATCTTTTCCCCATTTTTGCTTCTTCTTTCCCTCCTTAGAAACATTATGTTGCTCCTTCGGATTTGATCCACTTGATTGTGTTCTCTTCAGGCGTATGTTATCTAGGTACTGTTCCTGTACACAGGCCTCGTCCATTGATTTTGGCTTGAACAACATCACTTTATCAGGCAGATGGCGGTGCAGATCCCCCAAATACTTTAGGAGTACATCTGGGTTTGGTGGAGAGATACCCAACATTATAGCCATCTTTCTAGATTCCATGGTGTACTCCTGCACGCTTTTGCCCGAGTTTTTCCTGAAGGAATGCCACCGGATCCACTCGTCCTCCACGTACCCAATGGGATAAAACTGTGACTTAATGAGGGTTTTGAAATCCTCCCAGTTAGTCATTGGAGGTTCTTTCTCCAACCTCAACATTTCCATGTGGCTCTCCCACCAAGTTAGTGCATGACCCTCTAATTTTAGCCGCGCGAATGAGATATTTTCCCTTTCTCGATATGATGGACACTAAAATAAAATTTCAGTTGTTGCAACCAGTGGTTTAGTTTAAGAGAGTTGATCTCTCCATGGTACGACTTGATATCAAATTTTGTTTCCATTTTAAACAAGGATCGTGATTGGTTTATCACACTCAAACTGAGTTGATTTTTTTGGGTCCTTTCTTTGACTGGTTCTTTGTTTCTCCTTGATCTTATGATCCTCGTTCTGATTTATCCTCTGCATTCGAACCCCCATCTTCTCCAAATATCCCCATCTTGCTATTCAAGGCCTCCAAGAGGAGGTTTACATTACGGTTTATATCTGCGACTTGTTGTTCCAACCGTGTAAACCTCATTTTTGCGGGATCATGGGTTTCATTTACAAATTTGTCGCCCATGATTAGGGTTTTAAAATTTTTGGCCCTGCTGATATAGATCCCTAAAATATCCGAAAAATACCCAAATAAACCTGCTCTAATACCAAATGATTTGTAAGCTTCCATAAATATTCCACTGGATAGTTCGTCATAATAGATCTGATAATATTATATTAGAAATATGAAAATTTTACACTATTATAGCTTTATTAAAATTATAGATTTGTAGATTTGACTGTAATTAGTGCATGCATGCGAATAGAAATTATGCAGAAAAGTATAGAATGAAAAAATAAGCTCACACACACACAGAAGACACAAGATATGATCTTTGGGAAACACTTTTGGGAGAAATCCCAGTTGGAAGGTGAGGTTGCTTCACTCTCTTTCTTTGTCTAGAAATATGGATGCGGATATAAATAAGTAATGCATGTGGCCCGTGGGCTGCTACAATGCACAAATTGTCTCCGTGTGCTCTACCTCCTATCTCTCCGGGCTATCTTTGCTCAACTATGGAACAAAATTCTCTTGAAAGAATGGCATGCCTCTTCCTCCTAGTGGCCCATTTATAACACAACCTGATAACCTATTAGTGGTTTATTTTGACTACATCAACTCTTAACTAGAGTTACAATATAGAATCTTCTAGAGTCTTTTACATCACAACCACGTGGCTATCCCCTTTTCCATGAATAATGGGGGTTGACGTGACATCCTCCCAAACTATAGGTATGAAATCAGGAAGGTCAACTTCTGAGTGGCATAAATTTTGCATACAAACTTTGATTAACATGCTTCTTGTGCCATTGGAAATATATCCGTGTCTAGAGAAATGTGAAATGGTGCCACGCCCCTGTGACACTTTTTTACCCCAAAAAACATCGTTTGATTCCTCAAAATTCTCTCGAAATGTTTCAAACCTTGTTGTGCCAAATTGGGTCTCACCGATAAAAACGGTCCCATGAGTTGAGTCCTCCACTTTTTCCACTCCAAATGCATTGAGATGGATGAAAAAAAATATAGTGATCCAATTTGGATCACGATTCTTCAAAGAGAGGGAGATCACCTTGATTCCTTGATGATGATGACAACACCTCTTCTTGCTTCCCTTGGATGTAGGTACTTCAAGATGCTTCAATGAGTAGCCCTTCTTTAAGTGGGGGTAGGGTCTTGTAGATCTTCTCTTTGTGATGATGATGTGAGATTCTCAAGAATTCTTGAAGTGTATAACCCTTCTTTGGATGAGCTAGGGTTTTGAGGTCTCTTTTGTTGCTTCCAAGTCTCTTTTGAGGTCTTCTCTTGATGTTTCTGAAATGATATTCCTATGCTTCGGTCCTTGAGTGTCCTTCTTTGAGCTGCCCTTCCTTGCCTTGTTACCTTAGCTCTGATACCATGTTGAGAAATCTAAGGTAGCTAAATTAGGCGATTTCTCTTACTTTGATAACTACTTGTGATGTCTTTGTACTTACCTTAATTAGATTCTTCTTCAATTTTCTTATTTTTGTATTCTTATAATCAAACAACTACCAAACCATAAAGACCAATGAAACAAGAGGACACAAGATATAGGTGATCAGCCAGGGCCAAAAACTCTCCAATTGAGAGGAAAACCCACGAGAATTATTCTCTTCTTATAGAACTTCAATTGGAAAATTCCAAGACCTATGACCCTTGACCAAGACCCTCCAAAACCAAGTCAAATCTTTCCTTTTTGACGAGCTTTCCTTTCAACAATTTCTTAGCAACTTATGCAATTTCGACTTCGAGCAAATTCTTCTGCCCAACAATTCTTTTGCAACTTCGACCCCTCCAACATATTCTTCTACACCTTTGTCCAGTAGATTCTACTGCAACTTCGACCTCTCCAGTAGTTTCACAACTTCGAATTTTCATAGCTTCGACCTAACTACAACTTCACAAATTCGATGCAGCTTCAAAAATTTGATGCAGCTTCACAACTTCTATGCAGCTTCACAACTTCGATGTAAATTCAAAATTTTGTTTTGCCCAATAACTGTAGAAACCCTAACATGAGAGAGAGAGAGAGAGAGGCCCAAAACTTCGATCTTGTTCTTCTTCTTTTCCCCTTTCCAACTTCTATATTAAGTAGATCGAACTTGTTTGTGTGTGTGTGCAAATGAGGTCGAGTTCCTTCTTATATATAAGCTTTTCAGGGGTACGAATTGTTATCTTTAGGCTGACCTGTCCCTTCATATAGGCTAACTTGATCTTTGCACCATGACGAGGTCTTGGAGGGTCTTTTGAGTCAAATATTTTTCTTTACAATATGTAACATGCCCATGAAGGGTCTTTCATACATGGCAATGATTCAATTTACTTGTAGATTAAATAACAAGCCCTAGAAGCTCATAACATGAGCTTGACATATACAATAGATTTTTCTTGAGCATGAAACCCATGCCTCAAGGAAAAAAATAATAAATTTAGTTTTCTATTTACATCAAGTGCATAAAATCATGATTACATATGTCATTATGAAGACCAAACCTAGTTACATATTTCAAAACTATGTGCTTGATACAAACAAAAGTAGAGGAAAAATACTATCTATATCACTGTACTGAACATGAAATATTGCATACACAAGTTGGGACGTTGCATAAAGAGCACGATAAAACTTTTTCTTTTTATTGGTCAAGATACTGGCTGCATCATAGAGACGAAATACAAGATAGATTGCAATAACCTATAGTGCATACAATATAGATAACAAGGAAATAGCTAAAGAAGAGATAGAGATGAAGCGTTCTGAATTACTATCAAATAAATTATACCAAACAATGGCCATTAAACCTCACTTTATAAAAATTTGATCCTCCTAAAGGAGGCACCACTCTCATGCAATGTGCCTACCTTGACTTATGAAGTGAAGGATGTGTGAAAAGTATAACTAGGTTCACTCTTCATAATGATTGTAATTATGAATTTATGTAATGAAGAAGACAAAGATTATAAAATATATTTTTGTAATACTTGCTTCATGGGTTTCATGAGAAAGGAGTTTTTATTATATGTCAAAGACTTCTTCTTGATGTCTTTTAGGAATTTGTCATATTATCATAAATGTATAATTTAGAGTCATAAATATGAAGTGTTGTTGCACTTGCAAAGGATCAATATTGATGCTCTAAGACCTTGTCAATTGGCTCATAAAATATTCCTCAAGTATGATGGAAATACGCCTGAACATATCAGTCTAATAGATGTTGGAGATAATCCTCACTAAGACGGCTTACAAACAACAAAAAAGTTGGCTCATGAAAAGTCACAACTATTCATGGACAAGTCGGCTTATTTCCCGTGGCCAACCACTATAAATAGACATGTAGACTTCATTGAAATCACAAAGAAAACAGTTTGGATATGTCTGAAATTTTGGTGAGACAGAAGGTGTTTTTTGGGTGCATAAAGAAGACAAGTCAATGAAGGAAGGGTCTAAGATCTGGTGCAAAATACAAAATATTTCAGTGAAGGGAAGAGTCTGTAATATTACCTCGGACAAGTCTCTAGTAAATGTGAAGTAAAGTATAAGGTTCAGTGCATCTGTGTGGAGAATGGGTTAATAAGGCAAGGTACATGATCTACAAGGTCTCACATATCTCATATAAGAGACGAAGTAATACACAACATTATGAAAGGGGTTACCACAATATAACAAAGGTGATTGCAGTATAAAGGATTACAACAAAAGATCTAAAACTTGGGTGCAGAAAGAAGGTATCTCTAGAAGGTCGAATTTAAAGGAAGGCAACAAATTTAGTGCGTCGTTTTGGACTGCTATACTAGGGACCGAGTCTTCCTAGTACTAGTGCAGTGCAATGTAGAAAAGGGAAGATCAACCTAAGGAGCAAAGAAAGAAGCAGTGACAAGGTCTTGGAGGCACACAAGGGTCAAGGGTTTGTTTCATGGTCATGGTAATTGTCAATTGAAGATCTATATGGAGAACTACTTGCGGGTTTTCCTCTCCAAGAGGGAGAGGTTTTGGCCCAGGCTTGAAGAGCCTAAACTTTGTGTCTCTTGTGTTTTGATAATTGACTTGATGAAAGACACGATAAGCTAATAAAGAGAATATATAAGTAAGAGAAATAAGTTCACAAGTAACTATCAAGAAGATAATTTAATTAAACTTTTCCCTACCAAATTCTCAACATGGTTTCAGACCTAAGGTGCTGAAGAAAAAGGGCTACGTGACAAGGAGACACTCAAGGATCAAAGAGCAAGAATAAATTTCTATAGAAAGTATCAAAGTCAAAGTCTAAATTGAAAAGTCAAATCAGTTTGCAAGGAAATCCTCAAGCCATATCAAGAAGACCTTCAACATTATTTAAAGAATCCACACATCGAGGAGGTAATCTTTGCCATCAACTATTCTTGATTTTGAAGACATTGTTGGAAGACACATCATCAAGCACCATCCAAAACTATTGAAGACATCATCATTATGAATTAATCCTTGATCATCAAGGATGCAAGATCACCTACTTTGAAATCAATATAAGAGGGAGTTCCTGCCATCATCTTCATCATCATCATCAAGGAAGCTGATAGAAGGAAGAAATCAATCTACAAAAGTAATTATTTCTATGACCTCATTTGAATCTGTCAAAATGAATTATTGTAAAGAGAGCAACAAACTGGTTGGGTCATCAAACTTTCGTGCATGGAGGAAAATGACATATTTGAATCTAATTGAAAATGAAGTTTTGAGCTACATAAAAGGATCTACAACTCAACCTTCAAAAGAAGATGCTCTAGTTCATGCCAAGTACATGAAGGGAGAAATAAAAGCCCAGAGGATTCTCATAGAATTGATTAAGGACTCACTCATACCCTATGTATTAAAACTAGAAACTGCAAAATAAATATATGAAAAGTTGGTGGAGCTATTCTCTGTAAGTACTACAAGAGAAGTAATCTCTCTGAGATGAGAACTATACAATATGAAATTGTCAAAAGACGAAGGAATCACTTCATATTTTATGAGGATTTCTGAAATACGTGACCAGCTGCAGGAATTGGGAGAAGTAATGTCTGATAGTGAAATGACTACAGTGGTGCTGAATGCTCTATCAGAAGAATGGGTTAACTTCACTTCAAGCTTATATGGGAAGAGAGAAGCAATACGATTCCAAGATCTATGGTCTCTATGTAAAATAGAGGAAACACGATTGAAATCCAAAGCTGATACAAGACCAAGTGAAAGGAATCAAGCCCTTACAACCATGTCTAGGAAGAAAGGAAGATCTGGTAAATTTGGTCCTCAGAATAAAAGGAGAAATATGGACAAGGTATGATGCTATGGATGTAATGAACTTGGAAATTATAAAAGGGATTGTCCTACATCTAGAAAGGCAAGAGGAAAAAGGAAGAAGCCCATGTTACAGAAGAAAGGGGGGAACCTGATGCAAAGAAATCTAAGAAAGAAAAAGTGAAAGATCTCTATTATGATTGAAATCATCTTCCTCTTTAAGATGTTTCTTTCTGTTGTAAAATAGTAGGTTAGTAAGCATTGTACATTAATGCATCACTCTAGAAATGGCATCATGATAGAAGTATGGAAGGAGCACTTGTCATAGGAGGATTTCCACAATACAACTAAGCTATGAAAGAAGTGGCTCTTGGGAACCTCACTGATAACATCATTGATGGAAGGTAGTAATCTAGATGAAGGGTCATCATTCAATAATCCATATGGAAACATGTGATGACATTTTCTAATGGAGTCCTCTTTGGATTCACTGGTTAGAAAGAAAGCAAAAGGTTTCATCAAGAATTCTATCTTGCAGAATTTTGGGATTAGGATTTGATGACATATTGATGAAGCGGGTCAAGGGAATGAAATTCTTCATTCTAGAAAAAATGTTGCAGGATAAATTAAAAGGAAAAGGATGAGGCACATATATTTATATGCTGACACTGGATGCTATGAAGTCATGTCATATGGTTGTAGGTAATGATCTTCTATCTTTAGAAGTATGATTAAATTAAGGAGAATCTCTTTTGATACACAAGTTATTAGTAACATATGAAATAAGCATAATATGTCCTCATATGGAATATGAGGTGGTTGTATACAAACAGGGAGTTGTATACTGGAAGTTCTTGGGAATGAAGTAAAACCATGTAAATAAAAGAAGAAATGATGAAGAAAATAAGAAGATTTGACTGGGAGATCTCCTGGAAAAATATGTAGACTCTGATAGAAGTCCGGTAAAAATGAAGACCCTTGACAATACATATCTTTAGGAGATGTTTCAATCTGAATAAAGGATGTTGATGCATACAAGAAGATGTCATGGAGAAATATCATCACCGAGGTAACTTTTGATTTAAAAGTTCACACACACACACACACACACACACACACACACACACATATATACGTTTATGCAGGGCTGCCAACCATATGGAAGGATGAAATATCCTTGGAAGATGGTTCGAAGGAAAGCACCCTGGAATGTAGATGGACCAAATGAGAAAGAATGATGAATCAATTTCTGATAGATGACATGACTCATGGATGAAAGTGATGGATGATTTGTGCCCTATGAAGCTATCCCAAAGTTGAAGACTCCTCAATATTTAAGAAATTCATGTCATCGAAAGGAGGAATTCTTCATGAATCGCTGGGTGTCTAACCATTGCTGTTGCGGGTCCCTGGTTAAGAGGGAGCCTCGTGGAAAGTTTCTTACTTGGAAGAAACTTGGTAATTCCTAAGAATGAGCTTAGGTACATTCCCTGTATAATGATGCGTATGTCATCCTAAAATAAAAGGAAGTGATGGATTTGATTCTCTAATTCATGTGTCATGCACTAGACCAGGACTAACTGCTGTAATTCTTAGTGAAGGCCATGATGGAGAGAATGGATAGACACATCATTGTGGTCTTCACCTGGGAAGACAGAATGGAGGATTGGGTAATCATCTGGCATCCAATACTCTTTGAGAATGTGATAGGACATTCAAGATAAGAGTAGCCGTGGACCAATATTATTTGAGGATTAGCTACCCAAGATAAGAATAATCCAGTAAGGTCATACTTTGTGAACACCAGGTGGAGTATGTACCTTGGAGAGACAATGACGATGGTGTCTATAAGTCATTTGTCTCGCCAAAATTGTAGCCCATTGTCTCATTGAGAGATGTGGCTAGTAGTCAAGGCCTTGCACTATGACAATGCTAGTTGATATGATTCTATACAAATGTGGTTACAAATCTGATTCTTCTTATGAGATTATTCAGATTGAAAGCAACCATGTACCATTATGAATACCTCCCTAGTTAAGAGGGAGTGTTGAAAAGTGTATCTACATTCGGTCTTCATAATGACTGTAATTATGAATTTATGTAATGAAGAAGACAGGTAATAAAATATATTTTTGTAGTACTTGCTTCATGGGTTCCATGAGCAAGGAGTTTTTATTATAGTTCAAAGACTTCTTCTTGATGTCTTTTAGGAATTTTTCATCTTGTCATAAATGTATAATTTAGAGTCATAAATATGAAGTGTTTTACACTTTCAAAGGATTAATATTGATGCTCCAATACCTTGTCAATTGGCTCATAAAAGATTGCTCAAGTATGATGAAAATACCCCTAAACAAATCAGTCTAATAGATGTTGGAGATACTCCTCAACAAGTCGGCTTACAAACATTAGACAATTCAGCTCATGAACAATCACAACTATTCATGGACAGGTCGGCTTATTTCCTACGACCAACCACTATAAATACACATGTATACTTCGATGAAATCACAGAGAAAAACAGTTCGGATATGTCTGAAATTTCGGTGATATAGAAGGTGTTTTTTGGGTGCATAAAGAAGACAAGTCAGTGAAGGAAGGGTCTATGATCTGGTGCAAAAGACAAGATATTTCAGTGAAGGGAAGATTCTGTAATAGTACCTCGGACAAGTCTCTAGTAAATGCGAAGTACAGTGTAAGGTTTAGTGCATCTGTGTGGAGAATAGGTTAATAAGGCAATCCACATGATCTACAAGGTCTCACATATCTTAGATAAGAGCCGAAGTAATACACAACATTAAGAAAAGGGTTACCATAGTATAATGAAGGTGATTGCAGTATAAAGGATTAATACAAAGGATCTTGGACTTGGGTGCAGAAAGAAGGTATCTCTAGAAGGTCGAAGTTAAAGGAAGGTAGCAAAGTAAGTGCATAATTTGGGATTGCTATAATATGGACCGAGTCTTCCTAGTACTAGTGAAGTGTAGTGTAGAAAAGGGAAGATCAACCTAAGGAGCATAGAAAGAAGCATTGACAAGGTCTTGGAGGCATACAAGGGTCAAGGGTCTGTGTTATGGTCATGTTACTTGTCAATTGAAGATCTATAAGATGAATTACTTGTGGGTTTTCCTCTCCAAGAGGGATAGGTTTTGGCCTAGGCTTGAAGAGCCTAAACTTTGTGTCTCTTGTGTTTTGATAATTGACTTTATGAAAGACATAGTAAGCTAATAAAGAGAAGATCTAAGTACGAGAAAGAAGTTCACAAGTAATTATCAAGAAGATAATTAAATTAAACTCTACCCTAGAAAGTTCTCAACAAAGGAAAGGCCATGCATTCAACTAATCTACCCACTAAAAAGTGATGTGGAGTGAAGTGATCTCAAACATGCCTGATTGAACTCTTTCTTGCATTTTGGTTGAAGTGAATTCTGAGAGGTGATTTGAAGCTAAATCCACATGTTTTCGTCAAGTGCCTCATGCATTCTTTCTAGTGGAGTAGAGTGAGGTGAAGTATAAGAGAGAGAAAAATCCATGCACTCCTAGTTTAAATCCCTCATGCAATTTAGTTGAAGTGAATTGAACAAGAGCCACACACTCTCTCCAATCCATTAAACATGACTGACTAGAGTCCAACAAGGTTCCTTCCTCATGCAAGCTCATTTGCTACCAACTAAATATTATTGATACGATGATAACTCAACTAAAAATTAGTGAACATCAACGAGATAATTCTATTTGTCTCAATAGAGATGAATCAACATAAGTGAGGTTGAGTGAAATCAAGTGCAACAAGGTGCTTTAGAAGAGATGGCTCCTATTGCCACATCATTACCACAACATTTTCACATGGCGCTTTCCTTGTCACTTGTCATCTTGCATGGAAACCACTTATAAATAGACATGCCCAAAATAGCAACCCCTAAAAAATAGGAATTATGTAAAATGTTAGAAAATGCTAGAACCAGGGAAAATTTTAGGGGCGAATTTTAGCCAAAAGGCATATTTTAAGGGATTTTAAATTTTATTAGGGCGAATTTTTTATATAAAACCCATTTTTTATTGTTTAATAAGGTTAGCCCAATAAATATTTTAAAAATAATTAATTATTTAATATTAGCCCACCAAAAAAAGGGCGCACAAAACTGGAAACATGAAATTTTCCCCCGATTTTCCAGATTTCCATGGCATTCGCCCCCGATTTTCCAGATTTCCATGGAATTCGCTCCATTTTTTCACTGGTTCGGAGAGGTGGCTGGGATTTGTGCAAACCGATATTCTAAGTTGTTGCTGGATGAGCGAGGCCGACTCTCTCTGGTCCGTCCCTCTCTGGTCCGTTAGGGCCTCCCATAGTTCTTATATAGCAGAGAATCGAGATACACTTCGAAAGAGATGGTGTTGTGGGAGATAACACTCGCCACAGCCTACGTGCTCAGCCTCAAGCGCATGTACAAGCTTGCTTTCAGACTCCAATGCCGACTAATAACATAGAGGCACCGCGCTTTTCGCCAGTTTGTTCAACGATATGCACCTTCCTTCCCTTTCTCGATTTCAAGATCTCTGTTTCAAGATGACGTTGGTAAGTATTTTCAGCAAAAGATATTTCACAATTTTGATGTGATGGTAAGTATTTCTGAGTTCATATTTAAGTGTAAAAATATTATATATGTTGCTCACAAGAGACGTGATCCTTAAATGCAAAGAGAGTATGACAGAATGGTTGCATCACTAATACTGGATCTTCATATATTAGATTGATGGGTTCAAAACTAGATGATAAAATTTTCTGGGTTCAAATAGTAACATTTACACTGTTGATAGTATGCTTTGATGCATTAGATGAGACCTCTGTGGGCACACTCTCTTGCAATGATGTTAGAAACCAAAGATTTCAACCAAATTATCCTCACCACTGTCAAGGCCAAACAGATAAGGTTAGGATCTACAAATAAAAGGTGCTCTGCCATGTATATATAACAGGTTGAGTAAATAGAGCCTCCAGGTAATGAGAACAATAAAAACAATAAAAATTACATATTAAAAAATAGCAATAAACGAATTGCATATTTAAATAACAAGGTTTTTATATTGACAAATCAATGAAAATCTTAACTCTGCATTAAGGGAGTATAAATACTCATTTGACATGGAGAGAGAATACCAACTTTAATATGAAGAAAGAGATTCATACATGAAAAAACCTAAAGGGGACATGAAAGATTTATGCACTCTACCAATTGTTCATGAGCTAACCCACTGCATAGTTAACAAATAGTAAATGAACTAGTAACATAGATGAGAGGGAATTGGTAGTTTTTCATTTCAGGTTTTAATAGATACACGATTAACATGGATCTATGCTAGTGGATCCCCCACCCTAAAAATGAGATTTTAAATAAGGGAAAGATAAAATGCAAGGGTTCAAACAGTAACATTTACACTGTTGATGGTATGCTTTGATTCATTAGATGAGACCTCTGTGGG
Source organism: Pinus albicaulis (assembly GCA_034641835.2). Taxonomy (NCBI): domain Eukaryota; kingdom Viridiplantae; phylum Streptophyta; class Pinopsida; order Pinales; family Pinaceae; genus Pinus; species Pinus albicaulis. The sequence continues at coordinate 1,065,139,351 of CM076578.1, read as the reverse complement.
CACACTCTCTTGCAATGATGTTAGAAACCAAAGATTTCAACCAAATTATCCTCACCACTGTCAAGGCCAAACAAATAAGGTTAGGATCTACAAATCCATCATTTATATGCAATGCATTGTTACTTGCACAAACAAAGAGTTGATTGCACCAAGAGAAACAAGGTACTCTACAGCTTTGGGAGTGTATATCTTCAAAACTATGTCCATGAGTATAAAACTGAAAAATAAGCTAATTAAAATTGTAAAAAGTTAAAAATCATATGTATTTCACGTATTTAAAAGAAAAAAGAAAAAATTACATATTAAAAAATAGAAATAAACGAATTGCATATTTAAATAACAAGGTTTTTATATTGACAAATCAATGAAAAGCTTAACTTTTCATTAAGGGAGTATAAATACTCATTTGACATGGAGAGAGAATACCAACTTTAATATGAAGAAAGAGATTCATACATGAAAAAAACTAAAGGGGACATGAAAGATTTATGCACTCTACCAATTGTTCATGAGCTAACCCACTACATAGTTAACATATAGTAAATGAACTAGTAACATAGATGAGAGGGAATTGGTAGTTTTTCATTTCAGGGTTTAATAGATACACGATTAACATGGATCTATGCTAGTGGATCCCCCACCCTAAAACTGATATTTTAAATAAGGGAAAGATAAAATGCAAGGGTTCAAACAGTAATATTTACACTGTTGATGGTATGCTTTGATGCATTAGATGAGACCTCTGTGGGCACACTCTCTTGCAATGATGTTAGAAACCAAATATTTCAACCAAATTATCCTCACCACTGTCAAGGCCAAACAGATAAGGTTAGGATCTACAAATAAAAGGTGCTCTGCCATGTATATATAACAGGTTGAGTAAATAGAGCCTCCAGGTAATGAGAACACTATTACGCATATATGAGAAGAATTAGGTGATCTTTCTGTGATCCAGTCCAATGGGTTTTGGCTTAGGAAAAGAGGGATCACCACACTGATAAAATTGCTAAGGGATACAATGAAGATCAAAGAGAACCCATAACACATGCCATACATCATGGAAGTAGGTATGCTATTGGATCTAAAGAAAATAAACAAGTTTAATATGCAATTGAGAGTAAGATCTCTTGTGACTCTTGGGATTTGAATTTGTAGTAGATTTTAGTTGTGAATAGGTTAATTTCAAGTCTTGGAAACCTAGTGCCATTAAAAGACCTTGACTCAACTATCACCTTATACAATGGTAGGAAACTACTCTGCTCAATCCTTGAATTGCTTGAGTTGATGTTGATATGGTGGAATAGTTTCCAATGATTTGATACAATTGCTGTGCATACACATGTTATATATGTCACATGTGGATATCCGATATGTAGTCAGGACAGGAGCCTTTTCACCTGAAAAGAAAACAACTTAAGTTTCAGGTCTCTGTTCCTGCCCAAGATAGCACACATAGAACAGATTTAGAATAAATTTGGATGCTTATCCTTGGCCAGAATATGGGCCTTATCCATTCCTCAATGCTATGGTAAAAACCAGGCATGAAAGCCTCTAGTCAAGCCCTTGTGCCCTCCAGATTTTTCAAAAAGGAATACTGTGGTACTCTGCCCTCAAAATCCATCAACCTGTCTTTGAGCATGACAATTCTTGAAATTGGTTCTATACAATATTAAGGTTAGGATAGCTACCCCAATGAACAGAAATTGAACAAGTGCAGGAGAAAATAAGAAGAGAAATAAAATACCCTGCACCATGGGGGAACGTCCCATTCACCAAAAACAGTAACAAAAACCCCTTCATTTCTCTCCCAGTGATTTGGATACTCAACATCTTAATTAACAGTGCACAGTATCTGAGAGACAAATTTAAAGTAACCCTGAACCATCTAAACCTGGGTTAAATCTCATGGTTACAAAGCTGGAAGCTGAATATATTAAGTTTTAACTTCACAACCTCAACCTCCAGATGCATATCAGAGAAGAGTTAGCTGGGTTTGAAAGTGTTCGAATTCAATGAACCCAATTCAGCATCTAGATTCAAACTAGTATTACATAGACACAAAAAAGAGTTGATTGCACTGAGAGAAGCAAGATGCTCCTACAACCTAGGATGGGAGAGAGTTTCAATTCTTTAACAGTGCATACAATTCAACTGAGATGATAAATATTTGTACAAACCCAGACCCATCTAAACATGGGTTTGTCATGGAGCTTGCAATGCTGAAGGTTGCATATATCAAATTCCAACTTTACAACATCAAGGTGATATCAGAGCAAGGTTTACATGGTTTTATAACAGTATCTACATTCAATGCACACAATCCATCATTTATATGCAATGCATTGTTATTTGCACAAACAAAGAGTTGATTGCACCAAGAGAAACAAGGTACTCTACAGCTTTGGGAGTGTAGATCTTCAAAACTGTGTCCATGAGTATAAAACTGAAAAATAAGCTAATTAAAATTGTAAAAAGTTAAACATCATATGTATTTCATGTATTTAAAAGAAAACAATAAAAATTACATATTAAAAATAGCAATAAACGAATTGCATATTTAAATAACAAGGTTTTTATATTGAAAAATCAATGAAAAGCTTAACTCTGCATTAAGGGAGTATAAATACTCATTTGACATGGAGAGAGAATACCAACTTTAATATGAAGAAAGAGATTCATACATGAAAAAACCTAAAGGGGACATGAAAGATTTATGCACTCTACCAATTTTTCATGAGCTAACCCACTGCATAGTTAACAAATAGTAAATGAACTAGTAACATAGATGAGAGGGAATTGGTAGTTTTTCATTTCAGGTTTAATAGATACACGATTAACATGGATCTATGCTAGTGGATCCCCCACCCTAAAACTGATATTTTAAATAAGGGAAAGATAAAATGCAAGGAGATTATGTATCTAATTTAATAGGTAAAGATTTAAGATGGGGATCCTCCACCCAAAAACTATTATCTTATATTCCTATATCTAATGTAATAGGTAAAGGTTTAAGATAGGATTTATGTCAGTGGATCACCCCAAGCATAAAAAAGTCACAAACCCTACAAAACCATATGGAGAATCAACCAATAAGAAAGCTAATTGAAAAATTACAATCATAACCCATAATTACAAACATGGAGTTTTTCATTTCAGGGTTTAATAGATACCATGAGTTGGGAATGTGTATCCAGTAAAATTACAAACATGGCATTTTGCAATTCAAGGTTTAATAGATAGAAGAGTAAGATGGATCCAAGCTAGTGGATCATCCCCCCAAATGGGCCATGCTAGTAAATCACCCTCCCCAAAGCTGATATCTTAAATATAGGAGAGATAAAATACAGAGAGATTTCCATCTCTAACTTAATAGGATGGATTTATGTTGGTGGATCTCCCTACGGAAAAAAACCCAAACCCTACAAAAACATATGGAGATTCAATCAATAAGAAAGGTAATTGAAAATTTACAATCATAACTAGTAATTGAAGGAAATACAGAAAGGGCAAAGCTGGACTTAAACCCAAACTCTACAAAACATATGGAGATTCAATCAATAATCAAAGTTATCAAAGTTATTGTCAAAGATTTTAGCAGGAATTTTGAATCCTCCTTCAAGAGTTACAGTGTCTTCCTCAATACTGCCAACATCATCCATATCTTCCTCACAACCTTCAACTTTGCAATCATAGTCTGCTAAATCTGAACCTTCCTGCTGTTTATTCCTATCATTCTTTTTTTGCAAGATGTCTTCTACCAAAACAGTAAAACCATTAACTGTTAGGAAAATATAGATTTCTAAAGGACAAAAAAGTTTCAAAATATTTTCAACTTTAGTAAGATAAAGTGGTAATCCTGAGAAGATTGATATTTATAATTTTGTTCTAGGTTTCACTCATAGTTTACATTGCAATATTCCCTATAACTACATAGAACTTTCATATCCCAGAGTCACCAATCACAATAAGGGAGGAAACAAAGAACTTGCAAAGCATGGTGATCAACCACTTCAAGCACATCTTCCAGACAAATATAGGACATTAACCCAGATGACAGGACTGTTATCTCTTGTTTTGTAGTGTTATCCCAGTACAAGAGATAATATAGGCAGAAGACTTTTCTCTGCTAGATTGTTTATCATCTTTTATTTGATATCAGTGCTCTGAGCACCTTCAGAAGGTAACTTTCTTCTTGAATATAAATCTACAGTTTTTTCCTTGGAAAAAAGAATACCAAGACATCCACACACACAACACACACCATGTGCAATTAAATACATTTATTTTTATATTGATACTTATCATAAAGATACTTGTGTAATCTATTTATAATATGTATTTATAAATATATACAGCTGAAAATATCTACAAAACACACACACACACACACACACACACACACACACACACACATATATATATTAAAACTTAATTAAAATATATCAATGTAAACAATCAAGATAGCATTTTTTTGGTTAAGTTATTGTTATTGGTTTGTTTCCTTCTTTTCTTCCACTGGATACTGTGTGAGATTCGATTGAGGATTTATCCAGAATATAGCCCATATGTATCCAACCAATTTCCAAGATGAATGCATATTCCAGCTAGATTCAGACTATATGCAAGTTGTATCAGTATCAGGATCTGGATAGATCCAAGGGCCTAGTACCCAGATCCAGTAATGTAGATTTGAATATGTGAACATGACAGAAGGCATGGATCTAAATGTTTTCCACATAAGCACACCTACAACATTATAAGAATGTGATTATGAACTCAGTTTGATATAAGTATCAAGTTTCAAAATACCATAGTATCATTTAGATGATTTCCTACATGCTTTGAAATAAACAAAAGATTTATGATCTGCTTTCCATAGCTTTCATGGTGATTAGAACCATTCCATGGCTCATCATCGCTTGATGTAGCTTTCCTCCAGTATTGATTAGGTACAGGTCGTCTTCTTTGCTTTCTTAAATGGTTTGTTTGATCCTTTGGAAGTTTCTCAACCTCGTTGGATTCTGAATATTGATAGGCCTTCTAAGCCTTCGAAATTCATGCGTGGGAGGATTAAATTTAGGTAAATATGCTGCATCAAGAAACTTTGTTGAATGTCGAGCTATTGAGAGTGTAGACATTGATCTGGAAGCTTTTGAGACAGAATTTAAAGAAAACTTGTCCCCATCATCCTCTATTGGGCGAGACCTTTGAACATGGCGTTCAAAACCTTTGACTTGGTGAAAAGGTGTCAACACTACTTTACGGATAAGCTTATCACGTTCCTGCCAAAGCAAATAATCACCAGGTGTCTCATTCAAAGATTCAAAATTATGTTATCTATAGTACAAAACTATCTTCAAGATGCATGATATAACACAGAAAACATAGAACTTTGCTTACTGCCCCTGAATTTTACTCTTTTAAAATAAAGTTCAAAAGTATTTGTATTGCATTTAAGACATCTAATACTAATACAGGACTAAAGGGAAATGCAAATTACAGTTTCAATGAGCCTTGACATTTCCGCATCAAACTCATCATCCTCCTGCAATGAAAAATTATTCCTTTTCCCTCTTGTTGGCTTATCCAACAGACGTCCAGTTCTATTGATCACTGTTTCTTCTTTATTCTTCAATGAATTCAAAAGCATATTTTGTTCCTCAAGTTCCGGTGTCTTTCCATCTCTCTCAAAATCTTTCAGTTGTTCCTTAAGATTTCCTCTTTTCTGCTTAAGGCTTCTAAGCCTTTCAATAGCCAATGCTCGTTGAAGCACTCCTCCATCACTACAAAAGGCTTGTGTTCACTTAAGTCTTGATCATTTTCATACTTTTCACCTTCTAAACTCTCTGAATATTTGCATGCAATGTTTTGAACTATTTCAAGGCCAGCTGAAACTGCAGCTATTTCAGTCTCCACTACCCTTAATTGCGCATGAATTTGGACCTTTGTAAGCAAACTTTCTTGATCACCTTCTTCTCTTTCAGAAGTTTTTTCACCATCGCTTACATGTGCAGGTTGACTGATGTTTTAATGAGCTCTGTTCTCATCCTATCATACCAATAAGTACAATGAAAAGTGGGAAGCAATACAGGAAAATGAGCTACATTTAACAAAAAAATAAAATGCATGTGTTACACTCTAGAAGACTAAGTACATATCAATTACAGGATATAAGATCATCCTGTAAGCTTATTAAGCTAATTTCACAAGAAGGGATACCTTGGCAAGTAGCTGGTGCTCAATGTCATCTGGGTCAGCAGATACAACACTTAAGCTAGCCAACAAAAGTCTGTCCTCCTCTTTCATGCTGTTTTATGTGGTACTTGATTTCACTATAAAAAGACTAAATTGGAAAAACATTAAAAGGAATTCATTTGTCATGCAAAGAATATAGGGAATAAACACTTAATTCTATCCTGAAATTATTAAACAATAATAGAACTAACTACATTTTAGATCTCTAGTTGCACCGACAGAAAGTGAGGTGCATTAAAGCTTGGGTGGCAGAGACATCATTGTCATAGGCATGGACACTGATAAAATAACATGGAAAGTATTTCATATTCGATGTTTAATGTTACGAATATATATAAACTAGCATATATCCACTTGACCCTATATTTTTTTAAGCCTGAGAAGTTATTTGATATTTATCCCTTTTGTTGCTTAATAGATCTAGAGTTACAGAGAATCTATACTAGTATTTGCATCATTTCTTCCCTAGCAAAGATCTATAGGCAATGGGACCATTGGTCTATGAGAGTTTATGTTTTTTGTAACAATATTTTTATGTGTATAACTTCAAACCCCAAACACTTCCATCTAACACTTCATCTAACATCTAAGGCTACATATTCACATCTCCTCCAACACGAAGATGCTATTTCCTTAACTCTTTCACTTGATATTTTTGTTTCTTGTATCATGATGATTGTTTTATTTTCATTTTTAATTCGATCTTTGAGATATCTCTTCTTAATCTAGTTCCTTGACATTTTGTAAATGGCATGTATACTCTGGAAATGATGGTAGTTATACAATTGTCGTTCATATTCTTCATTTCTTGAAAAGTAAAAAGCATTTGTTTGATGCACTTAGTTTCTTTTCTGCATTCATAACATTAAAGAAACTGAAAAGAAAAACTTGCATTTGCATGTAGGATTGTGTTTTTTTTGCAAAAAAGGAACATTAGGAAATCTGCATTTAGTTTTGTGCTCAATGTTTTCTTTTGTTCATTGATTTGTTTGCTCACAAAATTATTTTCTCTCTTCCCTTTGTAGCTAGGTCTTTCATTGAAAAACTAAAAGTGAAAAGTTTTCTTATCATTCTTAGTTTGCATTTAGGAATTTCTACATACATCATCGCGGTACCATTGAAAGGAAAATTGTTAAGCAAGATCAACATAAAATTAATCTCAATTTATCTAAAAATGCATTGGAACCATAACAATAACATTTAGAAGGTCTAGGCTAGAGACGTGTTCTGGCGTCGTAAAACATAGCAGCTGTCGTTAACTTGTCTGCGATACATTCCGAGTGTGATATCTCACCCCACGTACGTAAGTATATCGTAGCACGTCCCTCGGGGCGGCGTTACAGTACGATAAGTATATAGGTGGTGCTCTCATTGTGCGGTTTCGCATTAGACAGCGCTATTACGGACTTGGGCCTCCACGTACCTTCGGGTATATTTGGGAGGACAACTTTTAGGTGCTATCCATCCATAGTGAATCGAGTCGGCCACCTTTAAATTGTGATACACCGAACACAACATTCGGGGAGATTGCCTGCCCGTACTTCTTGGCTTGCCAGGAGGTATTCTGCAGTTCACAGTTTACTGGTAAACCCTTTTGCCTAGCATTACCCTCTTTTTGTTTATTTATTTTTGGTTAAAATTAATTAGCAATCATGGAAGAACATAATCCTACCCCCCGTCGTTCGCATAGATTAGCTTTAAAACGACCTTTACCACCAGAAGTTACTTCTAGTAGGCGAAGGTGATCAAAATCTGCCCAACAGTGATGTTGATGTTGTGGATGATATTACTTGATGCTTCATGATGGGTGTTATTTCTCACTTTCACATAATCTTGTTATAGCCTCTGCTTGATGCTTTTGTTGCTATGGTCATGTCAGGAATTAATTAATTGTCTTCAATGTTCAATGTGTGAAGAGTGCAAATGTTCCCTTGATGCGGTTTAAATTCAGGCACAATAGACTGCTGTAATGCACCATGTTTCCCTGGCTCCTACATATTGGAATATGCCCAAAATGATTTTGGAGAATGATATCCATTCATGGAAGGATATTTGCACTCGTCTTTCATGGAAGTTTATTTGCACTCGTCTTTCATTCTCTCATGAACCAAAGTGAAATTTCTTGGGGAATTTCTAATCAACAAGTTTTAGGAGTTTGTGTCATATTTGGGTAGACTTGTAGAATGATTAGCTTGTGGCTGCTATAAACTCTTTTTGTCAACCCATGGATGCATGGGTTAAATTTTCACTTGATTTGCAGTTTCCAATGATTTGACACTAAGAATCATTGGTTGACTGTGGTGATTCGCTGACTTCTTTTCTTCTTTTTTGCCCCTTTCCCTTAGATGGTCATTCATGGGAGGGGAAGTTCCAATGAATGTATGATTTGTGGTGTGCATTTATCTATTGGTTAACTCTTTGGTAGCATCCCATGACTGTTATTTCAATGGAACTTGGTTAAATAACAAACACTAAGTGCTAATTAGGAGTTTTAAATGTTTGATACAATAACTAATTTTGGTTTATAGGATCCCAAATCTGCTTTTTTGGGCCTGAAACTTTACATGGCACTCGTGTGTTTACAAATCATGGAAAACATTTGAGTCTTTTTAGGTTATTTCATGGCTATACTGGACGTGTTTCACTATGGAAAGGAAACTATGGTCAACAGGAGGAGAATGTCTTAAGGGATTTCTTTCCATTGATAAGTAAAAGAATCACTAGTAACTGACTAGTTTCCTTCCTCACTTTTATCATGGAAAATGATAGAGGATATGTTTCAACTTATTATAACCAATTATTTACAACTTAAGGGAGAGGTGTTTTGGAAAGGATGATTAAAGTTATTGTAATATTTTGTTGTTTTGTTTAAAGCTTTCAAGTGTTCATTAGGTGATTTGGAGATATGATTTAATTTAGTGGAAATTTTTTATATTTTATATTTGAATGATGTTCTTTGTTTTATAGATGATGACTCATGATGTTATTGTTTTGTGTATAATGATTTATTTTTGCTTTTGGGCTTGGGCCTTGGCACAACATTTTAATAAAAATTTGCATAATGGTTTTTGTGAACATTACACTTATTTTACTTTGAAAGCTACTTACAAATCTAGTAATTCTCAAATCTTGGAAACTATTGATGCAGGTTTCTAGATCGATTTGAAATTTTACTTCTGGAATATTCAGTGAGATGTCAAAATCTAATCCTGGGAAGAAACTATCAAGGCAAATTGATGTATTATCATACTTTAAAAATTCTCAATCCAAGAATACACATTCTCTTCATGCTTCAAGATCCTTTGAACAATATGTTACTGAGAGAGATGTTAACTCTTGTGAAAATGCATCTGATATCCATATGATGGATGAAATAATAGGTTCCTCAAGTGATCAGGGTGAGATAAATGCAGTTTCAATAGAAATTAATGATGAAAATGTTAAATATATTTCCTTGGAAGGTGACACAAACCATTCACGGAAAAGGAAAAAAGGCCAGTGGACCATAGGGAGAAAATTCCAAGATGATTGGCTCTCAAGTTTTCCATTTATTGAAGAAATACCTTCTACAAATGAGGATTTACGAGAAGTTAAATGTCTTGCGTGTAGTTGGAAAAGTTGCAAGGTAGTGAAATTTCAGATGAAGCTAGATATAGTAAAAACGCATGCAGGAAAGGTTTATGAAAAGAAAATTGTAAATGGTAAAGATAAATCTATTGTCAGATGGAAATCTTTGGAGGAATGTTGACATAGCGAATGTGTGGAAGAATACAACAAATATTTAATAAATAAGAAGAAACTTGAGGCAAGTGGAAGAACCATCATATCTCAATTTGAAAAGACGATGGAAAGAAGTTTGTTATCCAAGACGATACAATTGAGCACTGTATTTCACATCTTATGTAAAGGTCGTCCTATGACAGATTATCCAGATCAGATGAAATTTCTATCTTTTCTTCATGTGCCAAACTTTCCATCTTCTCATTGGTCCGTAACTAGTGGTTGGGAATGGGCAAGATATCTAGCTCAAGTAGAAATTGATGATTTGAAACAGGAGATTGCAAATGCTAGGTTTTTGGCATTGTCTTTGGATGAGGTTACATCTATTGATAATACTTCATGGATATGCATGAGCATTTATATGGTTAATGACCATATTAGGCATTCCTATCTACTTGGGATTAAAAAGATGAGAGAGACTTCTACAGCTGAAAATATTTATGAACTTGTTCTTAATACTTTGAAGGAAAGTGATATGGATCATTTGATGATTGCAAAAAAGTTGGTATGTGTTGGAGCAGATGGAGCATCGGTATTGCAAGGACAAAGGAATGGTCTTTGTGTTAGACTACAACTATCAGCTTCGCCATATATGATTAATATTCATTGTATGGCTCATAGGATGAATCTTGCATTTAAAATAGTAAGCAAGTTTCCATTAGTTTCAAAAGTTGAAGATCTTGTACGTGAGACTCATGCATACTTTTCTCGTAGTCCCAAATGATATTTAGAGTTTCAACAATTTGCAGATGGTGTTACGGATGGAAAAAAACTACCGAAAGATGTTGATACAAGATGGATCTCATTAAATGGACTAGCTCAAAGACTATTTAGTGAGTTCAAATCTTTGGTAGGGTTGATGTATGAAAATCGCTACAATGTAGACAAAGCTCAAGATCTTCTTTTTCGACTAACTGATATAGAAACATTATTGACATTGGCTGGAATTCTTCCTATGCTACATGAAATGAATGTCCTCGTGAAAATGTCACAGAATCACACAATGTATATTGCCGAATACAAAAATGCGAGAAATTCAGCATGCATTGCATTGGATAATTTGTATATGATGCCGGACTCTTTTACTGGTCCAGAGTTTACAAGTTGGACTAAGATCATCAATATAGAAAATACTGAAATTTTTTTGACGTTTGATGAAAAAGGGATACTATGTATCACAGTGCGTGGGTATATGGTCCCCTTTCATTATATTAGTAAGACGGGACGAATCACCAAATATTGCCTCGTGTCAAGAGACCAATTTGATAATATTGGGATCTCAGTGAGACAAAATTTGATAGAAATTACAAGATCACTATCATCAGAGATAAGAGAACAATTTCCTCGAGATGAATTGTTGGAGGCCATGTGTGTGGTATACCCTCAATATTGGAACAATTGTCAATGTCCAAGAAATTTAAAAGCCGATTTTCAAAAGAGATTAAAATGTTTAGTAGACCAATTTTGCAAGAAAGTCTCGATACATGGAGAACAGATTGAAGGTATTTTAGATTCATCAAAATTGTATCAACAAGGTGGACGCTTTGCTGAAACAATGTGGAAGCAATATCCTTTTTTGGAGAATCCTAATGAAAACGGTGCTATAACAAGATTATGGAATACTTTAAGTGCTAGCCAATAGCTGCAAGAAAACATATGAGAATATTTTAAATTAGTAGATTTGTGTCAAACCATGATTTTGGGATCAGTGGAGGATGAGAGAATGTTTAGTGCACTATCATTTTTGAAGTCAAAGTTGAGGAACAAGCTTGATAAACATGTGGATACATGTTTAAGATTATATGTAACAAAGTATGACGTTGACAATTTTCCATATGAAAGAGCACTAGCGCTTTGGCGATCAGATTGTGATAGAAGGGGAGAAAACAATATAAAAAATTTATCTAATGAAATTGATGCAGAACATAATGTTTTGGAGGATCATAATGACAATACATCTGGAGAAGATCATGTTCACAATGTAGAAAATGATGACCAAGATGAGAACTAGGAAATTGAAATACCCTAGGACTCTTATTTTGGTATACATGTTCCGTTGATCATGCAAGATTACTACATGTCAAATTTAGGTAAAAATGGGTTCTATATTTTGTATTTTTCATTGTAACATTGCAGCTACATTTCTTTCATGTGTGTTATTTTAAGATTGATGTTTCATATTTAATCCTTACATTGTTTGTTTCTTATTTTTGACAGGAAATGAAGCTGGATTTGATGATTTTGGGACCTATTTCTTTTCACATAGATAGTGTTTGACTAGTATTAAATGATAAATAACTAATTTAACAAGACTAATGCAAAGCATCAATGGGCTCATTCAAGTACATGAAACTACCTTGATGTCTAGCTTTGACATCTTGGAAAATTTTAATGGTATATATGTTGCTTGTGTTTGGGGAATTTTGCTGAGTTTCGAGTTTTATATTTTCTTGGAAAATAATTATTGATATTTGGAAAATGTGTGATTTTATGTTGGTAATGAAACGAAGCTAGTTTTGATCTTTGATTGGAAATGAAGTTGGATTTGATGAAGTTGGGACCTATTTCTTTTCACATAGATAGTGTCCTAGTATTAAATGATAAAGAACTAATTTAAGAAGTCTAACGCTAAGCAACAATGGGCTTATTCAAGTACATGAAATTGTGTTAATGTCTAGCCTTGATATCTTTGAAAATTTTAGTGGTTTTTTTGTTGCTTGTTTAGAGGATTTTGTTGAGTTTGAAATTAGTCTCTTGAATGTTTATGGTTCTCATATCATGCATATATTGATAGATCGATAGATCTAGTTCTATTATTATAATCATTATTGTTTTCTTTATATATTTGGTGGTTTGAGGAAAGATATTTTATTTCCTTTCACTTTGTGGCATGATTTCGACATCTTCACCTTTTAGAATATAGTAAAATAATTTTCTTATTATATATTTTTCTTGGAAAAGAATTATTGAGAGTTAGGTGCAAATGCACAATGTTGTGTAGCATTAGTGTGATAAATATGGGATAGTGCAAAGCATAGTTTTGAAGATTAGTCTAAGTTGAATCGTACCTAATCAACTCAGTCAAGTTGATTGTTGGTTGAACGGCTAATTGTTGGTTCAATGGACAGAAGGTCTTGCAGGCACAAATACCAAAGGGAAAAATGGAGCCCATCATGGGGTACTCTTTGTAATTCTCCACCACTGCTACCTTCCATGCTTCCTCAAACTCCTCTCCAACCTCAATATTAGTGCTAGTAGTAGCATGAGAAACAACACTACGCTTAGCAGAACTAGAAGAACGTGTTTTCCAAACTACACGAGAACTACTTCCCTCACGAGTCACCATGTGCCATGCTTGGTCTCGGTGGTTATCTTCCTTCT